>JAODUP010000076.1:460000-517500 GCA_025642065.1 Paralvinella palmiformis | reverse complement strand
AATAGGGTCAAGCTAGCCAAATGACTCATCTGGCCTGATTAGACAGGTTCGACTGCCCGTACAGTATTCGGAGATTATTTAGCTCTGGATGACTCATTCTTGTCTATTAGCCGCTATCGACTGACTGTATCCATGTATTACGTTCTGTCATCTGTAATTAGAGACAGCCAGAAGAAACATAAAGAATCCCGCTGCCGTTAGGAATCGACGCAATCTGGATATCATGGCCGACGTAAAACTGGCGAAAAGTTGTGAAAAACAGATTGGTGTGAGTAAATGGTCGGGGAGGAAGTGAGTAGGTGGATATGTGTGTGTGTGTGTGTGTGTGTTAGTGGGTGAGTGAGTGAATGTGTGGGAGACTACTTTATTGATTGATAAACTGAGTGAGTGAGTGAGTGAGGAGTGAGTGAATGAGTGTGCGAGTGAGTGAGTGGTTAAATACGTAGATCAGTGGTTTAGTGGATGAATGGGTGGTTTAATGGTTGAATGAGTGAGTGAATTGGTGAGTGAGTGGTTAAATGCGTAGATCAGTGGTTTAGTAGCTGAGTGAGTGAGTGAGTGAGTCAGTCAGTCAGTCAGTTAGATTGTTAGTCAGTGATATATGCTTATGGGTCAGCATGTTTTGGGGGTCAGTGCGAGAATCAATAAGAGAGTGAGTCAGTGAAACAGTGAGTGAATGAGACAGACAGACAGACAGACAGACAGACAGACAGACAGACAGACAGACAGACAGACAGACAGGGAAGACAGTAGTCATCCAATGCCATAGAGGTAGACATATTTCGATGACATTAGCAACCTCCATCTCGTCATCTAGTACTGATAACCTGTTGACACATGACATATTATATCAGCATTAAGTTTCATCCAAAACTGGCTCATTATAATCCGCGTATTATAACCACAATACACGTCTCCCGAACTACACACACACACACACACACACACACACACTCACACACGGTATCTGAGGTCAGCTAGTGTATTTGTTATTGTATCAACTGTGTTCTCTTTAGCCAGAATGATACTATCTATCAGTGTACATCTCCTCCGGCCAGTGGAAGTTGCGGTATGTACTCGTCAACTAATGGTTCTTTCTGAGTAACGTGATAATTTCACGATTTTGTCAGATTTGATTTCTTCCCCCCCCCTCTCCCGCTCCCCCCTCTCTCTCTTCCACCTTATTCCCATCTTGTGTGTCGTAATATAGAATAATATTGTATTTAGAAATATGTATATATCGTACATATAGTCCGTATATATTTTTAACGAGAAAGGGGGGTGGGGGGTATCACAAATTCAGGTAATTAGTGAAACCTTTACGACAAGTTATAACATACACATGAAAGATAATGAAACATTATCAAAATTTACCAATTTCACATTTTTAGTGAAAATAGTAAAGATCGATCTCATCATCGAAATTACTAAATTTGTTAGTTTCCGGGTTTAATTGACAGACCACTCACTGCTCAGGGACGATCGTTTACTGTAATATACCTTATTAATTTTACTAATATATATATATATATATATATATATATATATGCATAATATTCTATTATATTATAGTTAAACACCTGAAGCTTACTCCTGTTAATACAACAGATATAAATGTTATATTGCTCGCTTTGTGAACAAATATGGCGTTAGATAACGGTTATTGTTATTATAGGCAAATATCCACAAGACGAGGATAGCACTTAAAATATATTTTAAGAACAATAACAATAACGTTTACATATAGACCCTCAGCTCACAATTCGATATAACCCTGTTTTATTTCGAAGCCATTCACCTTGAAGTAGTCGAGTTTTGGCGAGAGCCAATTTGTGGATCGCGAACGTTTTAGTGATGGACATACATGGCGTTTGTCTTGTGAGTAAATGACTTTATTTTCTGTACTGTATACAAATATATGCTGACGTACAAAGGTAAAGATTCGTGAACAGGAGTAAATAATAAATAGAAAAGTATACAGGTCACAGATGTAGAAAAGAGTCTACAAGAGACTGTCGGGCTCCACTAGACGTAATTAAATGTCTATACGTTTATAGTTATAATTCTAGTTGGAGCCATTCTACAACTGATTGTTTGTCATAGCATCAGTAACGTACTCAATGATGTTAGCAAGGATGGCCCGGTGGCGCAGTGTTTAGAGCAACGCTCTGCAAACCTTCACGTTGTGGGTTCGAATCTTGCCCATACCTGTGATGATAGGAGACGTTCATCAGCCACACATATTTAGATCCAGGCGTGTCCAGTGCCGAGTCTAAACGGGTGATATTCATAAACCAACCGAAGGGCAAAGAGCTGAACCCAGTGATGTTTATAAGCCAACCGATAAAACTATTCCATCATAACGTGCTCCATCTTGGAATAATATATCTTCACTCATAAGGGATAATACACGATGTTCTGGGTTCTACTCCCATCGGTAAATCCTGCGTTTGAAAACGGCATACACTAATATCCTCTTTGCATATTTAGAAGATTGAATACATTTTTTTGTAATTTAAAAATATTAAAGTATTATTTTATTTATTTGAATAAATTTATACTAGGTGATCATTAACACCGAGATATTCTCACATGGTGCCCAGGTTAAAAGCCTAAAATCATACATAGATAGTATTCAGATTAATAAAATAGTTAATAACTGACTAGTCACATATATCATATTGCTACTAGAAACCATAATCATTAATTAGTGAAACCTTTACGACAAGTTATAACCTACACATCATACATATGATAGATAGATAATTTTAATAATACCATTACTTAGTGCTAGTAGAAAATAACAACTTTGGGAATAAAATACGTAAAATGACGACATTTAAACTAATTATATATATATAATTATGTAGTACTAATATAAAAATTACGACTAGTTACACACACATATATACAATTAATTGTCAATATAATTTCCACAGTCATCAGAATCGCCTTTTCCTTTATAAATGGGTGTAACCTTTGCACTTTTCCAATCAATCGGTATTTCACCTGAATATATGGATAAATTAAACATTATTGTCAATGATGGTGCAATTGCAATAGAACCAACTTTCATCATCTTAGAGTCTATATTAATAATATCATTGTAATATTTATCCTTCAAAAACAATAGTTGGTTATAAATAAATTAACGCCAACAGACTGGAGCTCAAATAAGTGTATGGCACGAGGTAGAGTAGACGAATATGGCACATTATCTAAACCATCTGCAAGATTGGTTCCTATACTGACGAAATAGTTATTAAATGCGTCTGCTGAGATAATACTTGGTACTGATCGGGTTGGAGACCCAAGAATATGTCGGAGTGCCTTCTACATAGCATTCATGTTGCCGAAGTTCACATTCGCCTGTTGTTTGTAGTATGATCATTGAGCTTGCTTAATGGAGTGGACGACTTGATTACGAAGTAGCTTATACTGTTCCCAGGTGTGTTGGTGTAGTTTAGGGATTTACCTCAGGCTGTCGCTGATTGAGTACACCTTCTGGAAGTAGAATAAATAAAAAAGATATTATATATGATAACTGATTTTAGTGGAAAGTCTATGGATCTTTCTTAAGTAAAGGGAGAATAATGTTTGGGATGATGGTGGCCTTTCTGATGAGGAGGGTGGCTATGTCGTGGTCAGTCCAGCTGTGTTGCTGGGGGAGGGGGATATTTGTCCTTTAGTCGTTGTTGACAGGTGGGGTGAGTTGGGCAGTTTATTAGGTAGTGGATTGGGGTAAAGTCTTGTTGGCAGTGAGGGCATATTGTGTTGTGACGGTTATTTGTTCCGTATTTTTTGGAAAACCCCCAAAACGTAGTCGGCGGAGTTGGGTGTCTGTTTGTCTGTTAAGGAGGAAGTTGAGGCCGGGAACTGTGGTCTTGTCATACCATTTCTGGAGAAAGGGTGTGTTTTCCGTTGCTTTAACGCGGTCAGCCACCCACGATATTGTGAGCCAAGAAATTAATCTATGGAAAAGTTTCGACCTCTTACGGGGTTCGAACCTGTGACCGTTGGCTCACCTTTCTTCTTCAGACGGTCTCGTTCGTACATAAGAGATAACAAGTTTCCGGTCATCCACGGACTATGTCTGTTCTTGGCACGGATTATCAGTAGAGGAGCATGTCCATCGCAGACGTCACAAAAGACTTGTTTCCACGCTATCCATACTTCATGGACATCCAAGTTCTCGCCGGAAATACGTTGTGTAACGTGGGGCATGGCTTTATGGAAATCCTTCTTAAATGCTGCACGGACAATTTTTTGTAATTTCTGAAAGTAATAGTGTTTGTCGCGGTGGAATTAACAGTAGAATTACGGATGATGGTATTAGGCATGTAGGGGTCACTTAAACTCAATGGTATCACACCCGTCATCACATGCTCTTCTGGATCAGAGGTAAGTATTATGTCGATCAGGCTCGACGTTATCATAGTTACACGTGTTGAAGCACTGACTACCTGGCTTAATCCAGTCAGTTGTTCAATGTGGCTGATATGGCGACAGTCATTTACATCAGGTGCACAATTATAATTAAAATCACCCATAACAATGACATTGTTAGTGCATTATGTAAAAAGCCCCAATACGTCAACAATATGCTCATAATATTTGTCACTAACTAAAATAATGACCTGCATTGAAAGAATCATTTAAATTTGGAGCTCTCACAACAACTGGATCAATATCAATAACTTCATTTGAGCTAATATCATCGGCGCGAGAATCAGTTATGGTGGAGTAATCGAGATCAAACTGTTCGCGATTTACCCGAGTGGTGTCGCCAGCTGGTTTTGTTATTCGGGGAGAATCCACAGGCTGTCGCTTATTCGGCACCGCCTCTATGTTGGAGCGGTTGAGTAATCTCATCCCCCAACAATCACAGGGGAGCAGTACGGAAAGATGGAGCCGAAATACCCTGAGGGTGGTCACTGCCAGAGTGTTTTACGTCCTGAGGGGGGTTTTTAACGTCCCCCTTTATTTTAAATAATTCAGCGGAGACGGCAGCGCCATTTAACGTGGTCAGCCACCCACGATGTTGTGAGCCGAGAAATTAATCCCTGGAAAGGTTTCGACCTCTAACGGGGTTCGAACCTGCGACCGTTGACACCAAGTGTCGAGTGCCTTAACCGCTAGGCCACCGGAGCTCACTGGTGTCGCCAGCTTCTTCTAGACCACTTATATCATGTATGTTCGAGGGACGGCTTGATCGATCACTCGGGACACATTCGGCACAAGCTTAGCGGCCAGCATCCTAATGGTTGAAATGATGCTTGGCCTTATTTATGCCTTTCAGCACCACACTGATGACAAGCAATAGGTCGTTCGTGGCGGCATGTCCTGATTGTATGGTTGATCTCATTGCACTTGTAGCATCTGATGTCCTCTTTTGGATAGGATTCATCGTCCATATGGTCACTACTGTTGTCAAGCCTATTCCTACTGACTATTGCTTGTCGGTGTTGCTTCTACTCCGATTAGCACTAAGGGAAGAGTTCCTGCCGAAAGCTTTGCGTCTAGCATGGGGCCAGAATGTCTGTTCCGTGTTAAATTCATCATGATGACTAGAAGTTGTACGAGAGTCGCCTGTAGGAGTCTTTTGGTGGCGGTGATGGTAGCATGTACTACGTATGCCTTCCTTTAGTTCCAATTGAAGCTTGTGTACGAGCTCATTGGTGGCCTTGGTTGTTAGGTGGATCCCATCCGATTAATGCTAGCCGTCATTAATGGATCCATCTCCCAGATAAAAGGAATTTGTATTGCCTACAAACGTCACACCTTCGTCTCCACATGAGACTTGTAGATCGGCGTTTACGTCATCGATTCGGGTTCGAACCTCCATTGACTCTACTAACCTGGGAACTACGCTGGAGACTATGATCCGCTCAGCGTTGGTCTTAACGACTGACACCAGGAGTGTGATAGTCATCAATAATGGCTGAAGGTGATACTGTCTTGTTGTCATTTGTTTCACACGTATCCCAGTCATTGCCGCCTACAGCAAGGATGCATTTATCGCGTGTAACATCCGAGAGGTCAAATACTGCAGCCTTGGCGTCACTGATTATTCCACCCGAAACATAGACAACGTCAGTATTCAGGAGGTTAGTTGTGGATATGTCTTTGATGATGCTAATGCCAAAAATAACTGACGTTGTCTGTGATTGGCTACGGAATTGATTCCAGTTCTGGCCGCTAAGTTTATTGGTTAATTCAGTAACATTACGGCCGAGATCCGTTGTCGCCTTCGTTGAGGCCGTGAGTTCCTGAGTTCTGGCGCTTAATGTAGACATTACCTTTTGAATGTTGGCATATTTTTTACTACAATGGTTGCAATGCACATCCAATTTATTCTGGATTCCACTCAATGTCTCTTTAACCACAGACATAAACAATCTATTATCATTTAGGATGGATTCTATCATCGCTATCACCGAGTACATCATGTCAGGTAGTTTACGACAGGAAGTCCACGCGTTTATGGTGTCCTTGTCTTTCTTCCCTACACACGGCGGGTGTATCCAGTGCTGACATAGCTGACACTGAACCGGTCCAATGACTTCGTCCTTTTTCTCCGATGTGTATTTACATCCCCCAATACATAAGTTGGCATTGAGCTTCTTTATCGCTGCCTATTGTTGTATCTCATGCTGGCGGGGGATATTATTATTTGGCAACTGGGTGGACGTAATGACAGGTACTATGGTTGTTTAAAAAAATCACGTCCTGTATCATCTTTCATGATGGAATAATATGAAATCTACAAAATAGTTTTTAAGTATTGAATTTTTGGTTCTAGTTGATTAATTTACTGGTGTATTATTTTCAATAGAAAAATATCAATTTTTTAATTAACCTAATCCGAATTATTTAATTCGACTCAAAAGTCGGAAATGATAAGAAGAAAAATCAGACCCGCCTCGACTATCAGCCAATAAAGACCACCTCTCTATAAACCCAATAAAACAGGTTCCATCCAGCCGTTTTATATTTATTTATAGACATTATTATCTCAAATCTACCTTAAAAGAATCTCTCAGACTGGTGACCAATTGATGTTATCTCAGAAGTGATCTATCAAAACACAAAACAGTACATACTAACCCACGATGACAGTACTCCAACAGTACACAAACAACGATGTTAAAACTAAGTTTCTGACACATCCATCGAGCCAATTAACAGCTTCAGTGGACCGTGTTTTGATGCCACATAAACAAATTGTTGTATCTTATTATCATTAAAAACAAAACTCATTTCCACCTTGCATGCTAGTCAGCAGCCGTTATGATGACTGTTTGGGCAAAGCCGTCCACGGGGCAAGAAAGTTATCTTATTATGTCCAAACATCCCTTAGATATTTTTTATAGGTTAAAATTTTTGCCCGTTAAAATCCAAGTAATTTATGCAGGACTTGTTCTCTCTCTCTCTCTCTCTCTCTCTCTCTCTCTCTCTCTCTCTTTCCATCTCTCCGTCTCTCTCTCTCTCTCTCTCTCTCTCTCTCTCTCTCTCTGTCTCTCTCTCCCGTCTCTCTCTCTGCCGTCTCTCTCTCACTCTCACTCTCTCTCTCTCTCTCTCTCTCTCTCTCTCGCTCTCTCTATTATTATTATTAGTAGTAGTAGTAGTATTATTAATTTCAAAAGTAGCATTCAAAACTATTGTATAGTTTAATTTAATAACATATTACATATATTCAGTTATTATGAGGAAGTTCTTCAATCCGAATTCCAAATCACGTTAATATAAAGTAGGAAAACGTAGAAAAGGATAGAAAACAAAATATATATCATACTTCTTTATACCTACCTACCTGCCGATTTAAAGGGAATTAAATGTTTATAATATCATGAAGCATACATTTAGGTATCTGTAAACAGTTTAATTATCTGTCCGTATTGTTTTAATGATATAGACAATAGTTGTTGTTGTAATGTTGGTTGTCTTGTATTAATATAACATTCTGTAATACAGTCAACATTGTCTATACTTTGTTAGACACAGAGACTAGTTAGTTAGTGGCTTAGCGAGTCTGTAATAATTAGTAATAATAATAATAATTACAAAACTTCTATTCCGCCATTATCCTCGAAAAGAATCGCCATGATGCGCACCTAGTACGGGGGGTAGGGAAAAAACCCATAGTCCAGGTACAGTCCAAAGTTCATCAACAATGATCAGATGGAGTGAAAACTTAGGAAGGATAAGCGAGTCTGAAAAGGTGACCGAAATATACTATGCTATTTGATGACTTGGCGTGTTCAGAGAGTGAGTTTCAAAGTGTAGGGACAGCAACTGAAAAAGCGCGAATGCCAGTATGTGTTTTAACCTTGGGAACAGACAGCAAGTGAAAACCAGATGAACGTAGCCCTCTGGTCTTGGGTGCTGAAGAAAGCGTGGAAAATAGATATGAAGTTTCTCCAGAAGAAAGAGGTTGAAAATGATGCGAGATTGAACAGGGAAATCAGAAGTGGGATAGAATGGGAAAACTAAAGAGGCCGTGTGACAAGCCTAGCTAAGCAGTTCTGAACACGCTGGAGTTTTAGAATATCCTTTGATGCAATGTTATGAAGAAGAGAGTTGCAGTAATTCAGCCTACTAGTAATGAGTGCTGTAGCAAAGGTTTTGGCGACTGAAGCAGAAATATAGCGAGGAAAACGGCGAAGGTCACGAATATCATAGAAGCGGGAGCGACATTTTTTTTACGAAATTAAAATCGCTATCAAATGTAACACCAAGATTACGCTCAGTATCTTATGGTGTGATGTTATGATTAAGGATGGGCGTAGGGAAGAAATAAACCTTTATCAGTGTAGAGATCAACAGATAAGTGGTAAGATCCGCCTCTATTTCTGTTATTAAAGAAACTTCTATTAACGAATATAGTTTCTTCTCCATGCCGCATAACATTCATACCTAATGATTCATCCGGTGAAAGGCGACTGGCTGAAGGGTTTTTGTTATGATGTGTCACTGAATAAGTGTCACCGCTATTTCTATGGGAATACACACACACACGCACACACACACAGAGAGAGAGAGAGAGAGAGAGAGAGAGTGGGGGGGAATACGCACGCACACATACGCACAAGAGTACAAATACAAACACGTATACTTACATATACAGACAAATACTAAAGAGCGCGCGCGCGTATACACACGCACACACAAGCAGGCACGGGTAACATCACATGTGTGCCATGAATACACACATAAGTAAATTTAACGACTGTAAAATAATAATATAATATTAATATTCTTAATTATAACTAAGAATTACAACATTGGTCATAAAAATATTGTTAACGGTACACTCCGCCACTGTAGGGAGTCTCCTCTAGGGAGCCGGTAACTACCATACTGAAAGATTAATCCAGAATAATTCTCCACTTCACAGATTTCTGTACCTGAGAAATACCCCCCCCCCCAACACCCTTATCAAAGATTTGTTTACTAATTCGTCCCTCACTATTTTCTGAGGTAATTTATTATTGCTTTTTACCAATATATCGTACTTATGTATGTTGAAAACACTTTCCATCGACAAACACAGAAATTAACCCACAATTTGTGTATTTTCTGCGATCCAGGTTGAAAAAAAGACTAATTTTTCCGGTGATTTTCTGGTCAAGCATAGGAGTCTCCAGCTATCTGGAGTACCTCCCCCCTTCCTCACACACACACACACACACACACACACACACACACACACACACACCGGGACATAAAGTTTATTTTGTAATTCAGGTCAATTGACCTAGAAAATATCGTTATAGTTATAAAAGGTTATAATTATCAACATTATTTGTGAAGAACTTCAGCCTGATTATAAATCACTTCCCCCTCTTTATATAAATTATAATACAGAAATCCCTGTCAACGGTTTCCGATCCTTCGATCTTTCGATCATTACTACCCATCGTCATATTGGTATCTATTTGATACTCCACACTTTGGCCTTCCTTACCCAACCATATCAAGTCGACTGTTAAACACTCATCACGTTAAATATTTGCCAATAAAAATGCCCGACGACTAAATGTTCCATGGATCCAGACTTCTTTCGAATAATTCCCAACGGAGTTGCTGATGTGACGCGGACATTCGCCATTTCGTCATGAGTGTCATTCGCCAGAGAAGAGGAAATTCCATTCGCCCTTCTCACGGGATATGGCTATGATGTACTGATGATGTTATTGATGATGTACTGATGATGTTACTGATGATGTTACTGATGATGTTACTGATGATGTTACTGATCACGCTGTTTTCGGTGAAACGATATAGTGAGAGTTACGGATTGCTTTAGCAACGATTTACGGGTTGCGGGTTGCAACTAGGGGTTGATAACACTGTTAAAATGTTCTACACGATCCCTGTAGTAACTTTGTGAATAAAATAAACCCTGATTTAAGAAACAACAACCTTTATGATCTCTTAAAACTAAATAATACATTAAGCCTAATGATATTTCTTAACGGTTACTTCTGTTGTCAGTGAGAAAATCATAGGGATCACATTTCGGTATCTTTTAAGATGGTTGGTCGCTTTAGACAGTTGGTCGTGAAGACAGGTTTTGCTGTATATCGCTGTCTCAGGAGATAATTTCACACTTCGCTACCGCGGTAAAATGGGGGTGAACTAGGCGAAATTACCCACAACTGACGCCGCCTCGCTTAAGTACACCTGCCACTCAAACGGTTAGTCCCACCCACGTTCGCTCTGATTGGCCAAGACCGCCAGTTCACTCGTGACGTCCTGTTCATCGTTAGCGAATGACCCAATTCCGGGTAAAACAGAACCATTGAAAGGTGTTTATTGTTTTTAATTTTATTCTTTATGAGGATAGAAACACATTGGTGTTTGGTGCGCTAACACACAAGGAGCTTCCGTGACGTCTCGTAATGGTTTATCGGGTAAATGTTTACATTTAATAGACAATCGCAGGAAGACGTTGGCTGAGAGATAAGATCTTTTTTGAAGTCGAATAAAAATATATATTCGACGAGAATTAGTGACGAGAAAGATGGATACGGTCAGGGAAAACGCCAACGATGAGTTACCAATTACCGACAGAATCTATCAGTCGCGTTCGAAGAACGGGACTGAATTAGACATGGAAAAAACACCATCGTCATCGTCAGCATCATCGTCAGCATCATCATCATCATCATCGTCATCGATATCATCATTATTATCATTATCATCACCATCACCACCACTATCACCACCACCATCGTCTTATTTAACATCATCATCTGACTCGGACAGTGAACTTGATGTTTGTGGTAAGTATCATCTGTTTGCTTGCCTCTGTGTGTGTGTGTGTGTGTGTGTGTGTGTGTGTGTGTGTGTGTGTGTGTGTTGTGTGTGTGTGTGTGGTTTTTTCTTTGTAGTTATTTTTGTATTAAACAAATTAATTTTTAAACAAAAAATTATATATATAAATATATATATATATATATATATATATGTATATGCGTGTATGTGCGTGCGTGTGTGCGTGCGTGTGCGTCGTATATAAACATATATACAAATTATATTATTTTCCTATATACAAGCATACATACATACATACATACATACATACATACATACATACATACATACATACATACATACATACATACATACATACATACATACATACATACATACATATATACTTATTGATATGCATTCATTTGTTCATTAATATATATTTAACTGGTTTATAAAACACATCACGGTTCTGTCTTCCTATAAAGTTCGGTAATTCAATGAAAATATAACGCCATTTATTATACCTCTATGCACCCTGCCATGCTAACCACCTGTCTATTGTGACCCCCAATTGCCGCTTTGGTTAATTCAATAAATCCTGGACCTTATGGAATAATACTCGACTTGGTAGATCACCTTTTTCTAAAATGCAGTGATAGTATCTTCCGATGGGTGGTCGCCTAGGCAGGCTTCCACAGATAGTAATGCCGGTTTTGCTAACACTAACATCTTCCGTACGCAGGAGATACAGATATGAAACCCATCAGACCGGGAAGCAGCCGAGATGTTGTCAAGTTTGCCGAAAATTGTGATACCAAATCCGAGGATGACACGAAGAGACAACAGATGAACAGCAAGAGGAATATTATCCCCATGAAGACGAAGAGAATTTGGCAGTTTGTCAAATCGACGAAATCCAGACAGAAGTTGCTCGACAAAGGCCGAAGGGAAGAGATGTCGAAAAGAAAGCAGAATGCTATAGAAACGAGACAAAGAAAGGACTCCATTGATGAACGTCGGTTGAAGTCTCCGAACACGATAAAAGTTGAGTCGGCGATGTCAAGGCTCGGACGAGAGGAGGCAGTCGGGATACCCATTTGTGGGAAGACCGAGAACGTATACACGGCAAATTCCATTTTTCATCTGCGAAATCATGAGCTGGCGTCATCGAATCTGGTAAAAGAAATGCTTTCATACAACGGGCTGCAAAGAGATGACGTCAGAGCGCGTCACGTGGGTGTCCACCTGACTTCGATGATCTCGCCAACTCGACAACAATTTATCGACGGCTCCGCTGAGAAGAAATCGATTTCGCAAAAATCTTCACCGCTTCATAGACCTAAAATTGAAAACTCTCCTGCCGTCTGCGGGCAGCCAATCACGACGCGAGCTCAGATCAGCTTCCGGCCGTACGAAGACCTTGATCTCGGTGACGTCGGTGGCGAGGCCGACCAATCAGAGCAGCCGGTCGCCGGAAGCGTTAGCGCGATCCAGAAGACCGGATTCGCCGTCGATATTGACTTTGACAGCGAGATCTTCGACACGAGCAAGAAACAGCGTCGGAACAGGACGACATTTTCAGCGGAACAGCTCCGGGAACTGGAGTCCGTGTTCCAGCATACTCACTATCCGGATTGTACGCTCCGGGAACAGATAGCCGATAAGGTGAACCTGACTGAGGCGAGAGTACAGGTGAGTAAGGGATGTCATGGCGGGTAGGGGGGGAGGGGTGGTGGTGTGCAGGAGGGGAAATATATACGTGCCCATGAAGTAATGTGGTTAAACATGTAATAATAACAACAGCAATAACAGCAATAATAATAATAATAATAATAATAATAATAATAATAATTGTTGAAATATAATTACTATTGGATAATAGTGCATTGCATTAGTAAAATTTTGTTGTTGTTATGATTGGTGAATTGAGTTATCTAGCTTCCCGGTATATCTCAGCCACAATATTTGTTTAAATAGCTTCATTCTATGTCAATAAAACTTATAGGTGGAAAATGAGTAAATGACACATTAAATTAATATCCATAATATATTAGACAGCTTTGAGATGTTACTAAGAAGTCAGATTACATGATATCATAAATTTACTTCAATCAATAATTGTTATAACTATGAACAATATTTTATGACCTATTTTTTATAAACACACCACTGATTTAAGAATTTTTTTTCCTCATTTAGCAAATATTTTAACGACACCTATTCCGACTTTAACTCCCCAAATAATCTGTAAGAAGATGACAGCCTTAATACATTGACCCCGGATATTAACCGCGAATCTAGTGGTTTTGATCAAATATACCCTATCGCTTCGGCCGCAGACTTCCGTCGTTCGATCTTCGTCCCCCCATTATGATTCACTTCAGTTGGTTGGATTGGGGGTTAACTTAGTAAGCTCGATAAACACCTTATTACAAGAAATGTTATTATATTTAGCTAGAAGCAACAAAAAATTAATAATTATAATTATTATTATTATTATTACTATTCTTACTACTACTACTATTATTATTATTATTATTATTATTATTATTATTATTATCACCATTAACATCATCCGTTGTCAACATTATTATTGTTAATGGTAGTTTCAAATATAATACGGGAAGACGAGTAAGATGTCTTATCTTTAACTATAATCATCATTTAGCTGTCTGTGTCTGTTAGAGTGGACAAGTTTACTAATTAGTTTGTTACATCCTGGGTGTCATTATACCTGTGATTATCTATTGGTAATAAACAAACCCCGCCGGGTGCTTTAAAAAACGCCGCCCCCCAAACCCGCTTTGTAACACCCCCCCACCTTCACACAGCCACACGGTGTTATTGCGATCCACAAACGGTTTAAACAACTCAGTACATTATCTACCTGGCCGCTAATTACTCACTCCACACATTACCTGGCTCGTCCCGTTGTCATACAGACGGCTTCATCGTCTTCGGAAAGGATTACAAATAATTTCGAAAATAGATCAAAGTTCGCCGAACAAAAGTAAGTGCTGTCACGATGGTCGTAATGACAGGGAATTAGGGCGATGTAGGGGAGGTGGACAAACTTTGTGGGTTATACGGTAGTCGGCTCGTTATAAATATACATAATAAGGGCGGGAGATGCCCCCGTCCGCTGGTCACAATGTAACAGATACGCCCATGACCAGTGATGGTTACGTCATGACGCTTTGTTCGTTGTCGGCAAACAAGCCACTCGTCATAATGCGCTCCTTCACGGTTCGATGACCGCGTCGCCGTGTTTGTGTCTATCGATTCGTGCTCATCGCGTTAATGACGTCGTCGGATGAAGAAAGCTCCTCGCATCTAATTCGCTGCGGCGCTGATTTGTTTTCGCCGCCTCATTAAGTCACAGGGCGAAAACGGCGTGACATGGCGTGACATAGCGCGATATAGTGTGACGCAGCGTGTAATGAGTATATGGTATCGCGGCGGTTGATTTGGCTTCAACAACTAGACAGAGAACTCTAATGTGGTCGAAATTTGTATAATTGGTCTCCCTGTGAGATGAAATCGGTATGTTAATTAGGTGAAAATACCATATGTGTTTCCGTCTATGTTTCTGTATCACTGGCTCTCCGTTGTTCTGAGAAATTCCCCCCCCCCTCTCTATATATGTGTATATGCACGTGTGTGCGTATGTGTGTTTGGATACATACATAGCCATTCATGTATATGTACTCGTATTGAAGGTATATTCCAGTAGGCGTGTAACAGTTTGATATTTTGTATGTAATTGTAAACGCATCTGTTTGGTCTGTGTGTGTGCGTGTGTGCGTGTGTGTGTGTGTGTGTCGGGGGGGGGGGGTTTGCAAAAATACTGAATGTTTAATAATCGTCATCATAGTCTATTATTAGATGGATGGCTAGATAGATAGATAGATAGATAGATAGATAGATAGATAGATAGATAGATAGATAGATAGATAGATAGACAGATAGATAGACAGACAGATAAATAGATCAGATGCATAGGTAAATAGATCAAAAGACACAAATACACAGACCCGCACACAACAAACACACACACACACACACACACACACACACCAGGAAAAACGCCTCTCCAAATTCAGTCCTCTGATGAATCGTTCAGAGTTTTAATTAACAATTTGAGAATCTCTGTGCCAGTGCCTTATTCGGTCACGCCCCCCCCCACACACACACACCGGTATCAATTAGTATCCATTTTTAACATCCGTTGACGGCTAAATGTCGACCAGCTATCGGCTCCTTATAATGGCTTATTGTTGTCTCGTTCCGGCATCAAAACAAATCGTTTAACAGAAAGATTTCACTAACAATGGCCGCCAACGGGGGAGACTGGCCATTCGGGCATCTTCATCGGCTTAGTTACTGGTCTGATAGCTTTAATTAGGCCGATGACGATAGGTTGTAATTTGAGCTGAGAGCTCGACACTTGGTAAGCTTAAAGTGTCTATAGACTGATGGACGCCATGACACATTGACCTGGTTAGTGAATGGAATATTCGTTGGCGGATGAAAGCTTTGGTGCTCGTTGAATGGTCATTAAAACGGGAGGATAGAGATTAATATGGTCAACTAATATCGGCCGATTGTCTAAGGCGTTTATTGTGCGATGGTTAGTTTTCCCTTTGTTTGTTTGTTGCCGTCGAATGTTGATTTTTGTAGGTGGTCGTAAATGACGACCTTCACCTTGTCGCGTTAAGAACGGTAAATAGAAAGACTGGTACACCATTATGGAGAGAAAGTTTGTTATTTTAGGAGAATAAATCAGTTCTCTTTTACTAAGCTCATCTCTCACACACACGCGCGCACACACACACACGCGTACGCGCGCACACACACGCACGCACGCACACACACACGACACACACACACACTATATACATACATACATACATACATACATACATACATACATACATACATACATACATACAAACATACATACATACATACATACATACATACATACATACATACATACATACATACATACATACATACATACATACATACAAACAAACACGCACATACATACATACACACACACACACACACGAGAGAGAGAGAGAGAGAGAGAGAGAGAGAGAGTGACAAAATAATACAATTACGTTGTCTAAGTGACAGTAATTCATTACTATTACCCAGCACGTTATGTGTTTCCAGCCTCAACCGATTTCCTTTTTACCTCGACTAGAGCTGCCAACACGAACACGCCGCAAACACGAGCAAAGCCTCGCTGTTAAGTAGCAGTAAACACGTAAACACATTGTCATCTAGACAAATAGCTTTCCAAAAACCTCCGTAATACAAGATTAAGGTAAATACACCTAACAATGGCTCTTTGATATTGCTACATCATTGTACGGTAATTCATCAGGTTAACAATTAGCTCGGTAACAGAACACGGAGGTGATGCTCTCAGTCGCCGTATTATCGCCCACCCACTGACAGTTGTTACCTAACCTCCGAACAATACAGCATCAGAGGCTAATAATAATAAAAACAACAATAATTATCAATAATAATAATAATAATAATAATGATAAGTGGCGAGTTAAATGTCATTTATTACACAACAATGGGGCTATGTTCTCATCTCAGTGTGATACCAGTTTTCATTTTATATATATATATATATATATATATATATATATATATATATATATATATATATAGTCTACGTGTGAGGTGTCACCGTTATAATCGACACTTATTTTACCAATTACACGGAGTTCCCTTTAATTCACGTGATATCATCGCTGGCATCACGTGGTTTCTAATTTATAAAGGCAGCCCAATATCCGGTTTAATCGTAATGAATTTCTTATTGAAAGTAAATCCTTCGTTTGTTCTGTTAATAATAAGTAAGAGATTTACTTGGCCGCTCTCCAGCCGCCCGAAGTAACAATATAACCTTCAGTCATAATCTAAATGACACATTTCTTGTTATATAATGTAATACTGTTATGAACAGTTATGTTTATTAATTAAAAGGCACAGAAAGGTAAACAGGAAAAGGTATTACTTGTCGATATGATTCAATGACATTCACATCTCGTTGAGTTTGTCCCTCGATTGAGGAATTTGTCACGATTAACTTGAATTAGTACGATTTAACGCCGTTGGTAACTTCTTGTGGAGTGAATGAAAATTAATTTTAATGGGGCGAGAAGAAATAGGGAAAAAAGAAACAAGAAACAAGTTGAAGTGCTCCAAGTTCGATTTTACAGCGTTTAACTCTTACTGTAACATTCACTTTTATAACACAGTTAAGTTGGCTTTCCCATGCATTTACATACGAGAAGAAGATGGCTGATTGTCAATAAGTTTACTGTAAGATGATTGGCTTCGCAATATAGATTTGGATTTCACGTTTTTGTCATCTCCACTTTATGATCTCCGGTGAGAACGACTTTCTGTTTATTTTATAAATAACTCGCTGGAAAATGTACTGGAATGTTTGGTTACAATTTTTCTTGATATTGTTATTGTTGGAAGCTAACTCTAATTGCCAGGATATCGTTTTTAACCAAATTCATTTCGTGACAACGATAACATTATTTCCTCGCAAACTACCCGACAGCTATTGCGTATGTGGCGGATGTTCTTAACCATCAATAGCGAATGGCATCAATAAATTTGGTATTCGTCGACAAATGGGCCAGGTGACGAAACGACTTCTGTGTCGAATCGACCCGAAGCCGACCGGAAACGGCCACATCAATACCGTCGCTTAGAAGAGTTCTAAAGATGGCTGCGTCCGTGGATCGTATCGTCGTTGAAAACGTATTTAATGACAATATTTAATCCAATATGTGAATGGTAGTCGGCATAAGAATAAAGATGGCGGTCAGCAGGGTCGATCAAAAGAAATCCTTAGAGTAGAACTTTTTGTCCTGTTATTCTTCTCTTCTTTCATCCTTTTTGTTTTGTTATTCTTTCCCTGCTACATTTTCCTGGTACTTCTTAGTGTTATTGTCATTTCTCGTATTTTTTAAGTGTCTTAGTACACTGTACGCTTCACGTATTTACATTTGGGTCTATGGACCGATGGAATCTGGCATCGTTTTCGGTGCAGCATCAGTCCGTAATCTGTTTATTGTTTCGTGGTGGCCTCTTGCTATTAATAATGTCAAATAAATTCACCTCTCTATTCCGGCCACACGATTTCAGCCTCAACATTTCGCCAGTAGGCTGTCCGCTTTAGTCAAGATTTAGTACAGACAGTGTGAATTACAATTTTAAATTATATTATTATTATTATTATTATTATCGTGAATATGCTCATGATTATAATTAAAATGAGTTACAATAATCACATCCAGCCAAGTGGCACATTTTTGGCTACAAGCTGTTTGCATCAGTTTGCCTGACGTTTGCCTATCTTCCTCTCACCCCCCCCCCTCCCCCATATCCACCCCACATTTAGGTCTGGTTCCAAAATCGTCGAGCTAAATGGCGAAAGCAGGAGAAGACGATGACACGATTCTACGAATCGTGGCAGCACAAGACGCACAGTGCCGCCCTCTGCCAGCCGACACTATCAGTTCTACCAGTGACGCCGTTCGGGTCGCCGAGGTTTCCGTTTCCATGGTTACCTGGTATACCACTACCTGGTCTAGGCGGGCCGGCACTACCCGGACTGACGCTACCGACGATTGGTCTACAGTCGGCAACAAGCGGTGGTAAGATTTAGGAATTTTTTGTCGTTGTTTTATTTAACAATAATCTATGTTATATCCCGTTACACGACTATATTTCACGTGTTGGTTCACGTCCTAGGTACGTGTAAATAGCATTTGAAGAAGATTCGGGCGAGAAAGGACAGGTAACATAGAGGGGAGCTCCGCACTCGCTGGGCCAGTATTTGGAGATGGGGTATGAGCATGCGAAAACAGACACGCATACACGCATGCGCACGCGCACGCATACCAACACACACGCACGCACACGCACACGCACAAGCTTGTCAGTAATATTTAAAACCTTTTTTTGTAACCGGATAATATTTCTAGTTAATTTATTCACTTTCTATAATAATTTACCTTCATCAACAAATTACATTATTTACCAAGCTCTAACTCAGTATTGTTGGACTTGGGAAATGAGAACGAGGGATTCTTGACGAAGCCGAAGTCCTAGATCTGCCCATATCCCTGTTCCTATATATACAACAAGGCCGAATAATTCCAGCTTCAATACGCCAACTGTGTGACGCCTCTTGACTTGCCTTCTATATATATATATATATATATATATATATATATATATATATATATATATATATATTATAATAACCATTTAAAGTCTTTACTGGCTTGTACTTGTAACTCTGTTAATTGCCTAGAGAGTAGTCGAAGAGTTCTCCAAAACCCACGGAACCCTAGGTCTGGTCCAACTTATACATCTATAGTTACTAATTTGAACCACGTCTATTATTGTTCTGTGTTATTGCGTAGCAACCTAACAACCCAACATTCAAGTGGCAATAAATCGTATATATTCTTATTATGAAATTAATTCAGTAATATCTGTTAGTTGTCGCCTATTATTCTCCACGTTATATTGAATAATAGACGCCAATAACAATTATATTCTATAGATGAATGGCATAATATCATTTATATAAATATAATTGTTAATTGTCTGCTGTAATCTATTGTGTATTATATAATATAGGTATGTACTTATACGCTTAATGTCCGAATAACTGTCTATTTGACCATTAACAAGTTGGTCATTGAATTTGTTTTAGGCCGCTTTGGTTATCGATAGCATAACTTGCCTTAAAAGACATCCTCTCTTTAAGTGCTATATGACGTTTATTTAGCTTATCACCGAGAGTGTAGAATATCTGTAATAAGCATGATAGTACTTTTGTGACGTTATGGTAATAAGAATAACTTAGTATCTTAGAAATAATATTTATTTGTGTGGGGGGGGGCGTTGTAGAGAAAGATAAACGCAAGGACAGACGGACGGACGGACGGACGGACGGACGGACGGACGGACGGACGGACGGACGGACGGACGGACGGACGGACGGACAGGCCGACTAATTGACTGACTGACTGGCTGACTGACTGACTGACACGCAAGGTAGAATTACTGAGCAATAAATACAATATGTAATAACATTTTCTATAATTAATCATGTGTACGTTATGATGTTTTGTAGACGCCCATCCATCGACTGGTGGCGCCCTCCAGAGGAGAACGGCTATACCCTTCCTGCTGCCACCTGGCTTAGACCTCAGTACTAACACGGATAGAAAATCACAACAGATAAAGGAGAGAAATAAAAGTTCAGCTCATCCAATAACGAACAACAGTCCGTAATTAGTCTATGTATTATAGTAATTTATCAACATTATCCAGGATTTGTTTTCAAACATTTATATTAACTAACTTATTAATGAATAATTTTGTTTAAATTAACATAGTAAGAATATGACTTCTAGCAGTATTATAACCAAACAGTATTATTGTATGTAAGAAATATTAACAATAATTGGGTTATTATATTTATCTGACTTCGCTAATAATTTAGCTCTAATGCAATATTGTTTTTTGAATCAGCGAATTATGTTGTATATATATATATATATATATATATATATATATATATATATATATTGTTATATAATTTGAAGATAGCTATTGATGGTGTAAATCATATTGTTTTGTTTGTTTGTTTGTTTGTTTGTTTGATGCATGTCTGTCCTATATTTCTAATTATACTTCAAAAATAAATTCTGAAAATATCATTTGAGATAATTTTGTTACGCAATTATTACTATTTAAAATTTTCCAAATGCCATTATTTTTCTAAGTTGGTTTAATGGAAACAAAACGTACGTTTGGATTAATCACAGTCTCTACACAAGAGGCACATCCGTCAGCTGACTAGTGGATGTTTTATTTCTTCACTCACGCCTCATTAGTTGAGTGACCTCTATTGTTTGGAGGTCGTTCGAGCCATTTATCTTACAATGTGCACACAACTGGCGGATAGCAACAATATTTACATTAACGTTTACTATTTTTGCTCAACAAATTACATTAACAATATTATATGGAATAAAATCACGACGAGAGACGACAATCTCAGCCATCGAATATAATAATAATAATAATAATAATGTATGATAATAATGTATATTTAATAAAGCACCCTTACTAGCAGGAGCCATTCAAAGGCGCTGTACAAATAATATGTAATATAATAATACCCCAAATAATATGTCTGTAAAAACCCTGTAATGATTTAAAGATAATATTATTTATCTGTGAAAGCACCTTAAATAGGTGTGTTTTTAGAAGAGATTTAAAATTTCAAGAGACGACGCATTTCTAATATTTCGGCAACTATTCCACAAAGTGGGGGCTGCAACACTAAATGCACAATCACCATATGACTTGAGCCGAGACACTGGCACCTGCAATAGTATCTGATTGGATGACCTGAGTTTTCGGGATGATTTTCTAATGGAACACCAGTTCACACAGGTATTCTGGCGCCATATCACTAATTATAGCCAATGTAGTTTTTGAAGAATTGGGGTGATATGATCATATTTTCTAGTATTTGTTACAATGCGAGCTGCACTATTCTGAATTCGCTGAAGGCGATTAATGTTATAATCAGATATGCCATATAACAGGGAGTTACAATAGTCTATACGAGATGTAACAAAGGCATGAACTACAGTTAAAAGTGATTCTTGTGTCAAGAATGTTTTAAACAGTGGATGTTCTTAAGATGGTAGTAGGCAGCTCGGAATACTGATGTGACATGTTCATACATGTTAATACATTTGTCAAAAATAACACCTCAATTTATTACTGTTTAGGAGTTATGACAATTATGGTACTTCCACGAGAAACATGGCGATGAGTTGATGGCTTGTGTTCGCTTACCTCCCATAAAATTATTAGAATATTTAGTTATTTAGGGGTTTAGAAATAAACCACAGTATGGATATGATACATAAATGACGATAGACTTGAAATATTCACATGGACTTGCAAATTATTGTCCTATGGGTGCATAATGTTTGAAATATATCTGAATTCTGTGTGATTTTGATAAATGGATTCTATACATGGTCGGAACCATTGAACAGCGTAATTTTGCCAATCGATCGTATATACGGTCGGAACCATTGAACGTAGGTGGCTGTACATCGGTTTCTTTGTGCTCTTTGTGTAATATTGACTGGGTATGGTTCTCATTTTGTTGCCTTGCGTGTTAAAATAAACTGCCAATATGCCCCACCAAAAAATCCCAAGAAACTTGACATCCCCGAAGGCGTGCCATCTGGATTATGGGATGTGTTAGTGTCAATTAAAGCAGATACTGCTGCCAATTCACTGAGAGTGGATCACCTGGTTTCCCAGGGTTGATGACTTGGAGGAATCTCAGGATACCGTGGACATATTGTTAGCCAGATTGGCAAAATATGATAAGATGACTGATCGTTTAACTGACCAACTAGATCGTCTCCGTGCCCAATCCACGAAGGAGAATATTATTATCAATTTCGACGCTACAGTTGCCGAATATAAAGAAGCTCAGGACGAAACCACAACCGAAATAATAAGGACATTCCCGTTAAATGTGCTCAGTATTGATCCACAAAGGATCCACAAAGGGCAATAACTGGGCTGTTATTGCCAAGTTTCCAGTGGTTAAGGAAAGAGAGCTTGCAGTAAGAAAGGCACAGGACACTATATTAACAAATAACTCGGGGCCAAACAAAGGGAACGAAAACGATTTGTACTTCACACCTTTAAGGATTTAAAAGTCAATTCGGATTATTATGAAAACTACCGGAATTCAATAATGACACAGCTTCTTTAACAAACATGTAGCATAATATTCCATATATATATATATATATATATATATATATATATATATATATATATATATATATATATATATTCTGGAATATACCTTTCTATCCTTTGTAAAATGTAAGCTATCAAATTGTGCTGAGAAAACACTAATGTAGACAGCTTGCACGTAAATTGTGCCAGTTGCTTTAGTAGAATCATGAAACGTTTGTATATGAATACATTGATCAGCTGATATGTGCTTCGGATAGAGCAGTTAATTGAGATAAATCTACTTATAAAACATATGTGCCGATTAATACATTGATCAGCTGATATGTGCTTGGGATAGAGCAGTTAATTGAGATAAATCTACTTATAAAACATATGTGCAGATTAATACATTGATCAGCTGATATGTGCTTGGGATAGAGCAGTTAATTGAGATAAATCTACTTATAAAACATATGTGCAGATTAATACATTGATCAGCTGATATGTGCTTGGGATAGAGCAGTTAATTGAGATAAATCTACTTATAAAACATATGTGCAGATTAATACATTGATCAGCTGATATGTGCTTGGGATAGAGCAGTTAATTGAGATAAATCTACTTATAAAACATATGTGCAGATTAATACATTGATCGACAGTCGTTCAACTATTGTTTATGACTTATGTAACTATTACAGTCGTTCAACTATTGTTTATGACTTATGTAACTATTACACTATACAATGCATTACACATAAACGAAAATATGGGATAATTTGGGAGTTGAACACATGACAACAAACGATCATGTTGCCATTGAGTAATTGTCTGAGGACAATTACAAACTTTCTTTCAGGCAGGAATATGAATTAAGCTATGATTGATGATGACGATGATGATGATGATGATGATTAGGATAGATTTGAACAATGTAGTGAACGTTTTAATAGAGAATGTATATATTATGATGTCGATGATTTGAAGGGTGCCGCGGTTCCTAGGACGGGGGGGGGGGTGAATATAGAGTGTCGCATCACAACATACAAAATTTACCAAGAAATGTGATGATCTGAAATATAGTGTTAGATTACATGAATAGTTATGGGAAAATGCCAGACTTTATTTTATTATGTGTAAATTCTTTGACGATAAGCAATGCTAATATATATATATATATATATATATATATATATATACATAAAATCTAATATACATTATTTATTGAGGACTGATTAAGGCCTAAATATCATGGGAGGATTTGAGACTATTTTTATTGGCGCAAAATCGAATAACCTTAGATTTTTGTTGGAGAGATCTATCGAGTTCCTGGTACAAACACAAGTAAACCTTTTTGAACGCTACCATCATATTTTGGAGCAATTAGAATCCGAAAAATGTGATGGGTATTTGGGCACATACCAAACATTTGACAATGCTAAAATTAACACAAACAAACCCAGAACTAAATTATTCCAACAATTATTTCTAAAGGTAATGTCCCAACAATAACAAAAGCAACACGAATCACCAAAAGTAGAGCTACTATCAAAATATTATATCCGGTTTAATAAACTCTAACATTTCATATCACCGGCCAGTATTTTTATTCACTAGAACAAGATAGCCAGCATACGTGAAGAAACACTCGCCCAATGACAGATAACAGTTGATGAATGTGGACCAGAAAAATAAATAATTATTAAGAAAAATAATATTATCAGAGAAGAGTGAATGACAACTGGCTTAATGAAATTAGCCAGAACAAGAGATATGTTACATAAGAAAGCTCTAAAGAATAACAGAGCTGTAACACATTGGACCAAATTTATTGAATATATAGAGATAAGCTTAATATAATTAAGAGAATAGCAAAAGAATCATATTATAAGCTATTACAGGAACAATACAGAAATAACATACGAAAAACGGGGGGGGGGGAATCATTAACACTATGATAGGTAACACCAGGAATAAAACGAGAATAACGGACACGTTTGTGATTCATGGACAAAAAAACTTGTCCTGATAGGATTTCGAATCGTTTCAGCAAGTACTTCACAAATGTGGGTCAAACCCTAGCTGAGAATATCCCTGACAACAAAAAGCATTCTACAGAATATATGAATACCAATGCAAATGTAAATTCTATTTATTTAATACCAACAAGCTCAGCAGAGATTTTCAAGATCATTACTCGCATGAAAGGCAAAAGAGTGGTGGACATGATGGTATTAAGTCCATCTTACTACGGAAAATAAACTATCTGCGTTCATTTCATTAGCAGCTATAATTAACAAATCTTTAGAGACAGGAGAAGTGATAAACAGTTTGAAATTAGCTAAGGTTGTAACAGTACACAAGTAAAAAAATTATGAATAATTCAATAATTATAGACCAGTGACATTATCGCCATGTATCTGTATCTGCAAAATATTAGAAAAGGTTATTCATAAAAGATTATATCACTTTTTACCTTTGAACGTCAATGTGGATTTTGACGTAAGTATAGCACGAGTAATCCTATTTACTGAACCGAGCAATAATATTATTACGTCATTGGAAAATAAACAACTTACACCAGCTTTGTTCCTTAACCTCTCCAAGGCCTTTGATACGATAAATCATATGACATTATTAGCAAAACTGGCCCACTTTGGTATCAGGGGAGTAGCTCTGGAGTGGTACATAAGCTGTCTAACAAACCGAAGACTATACGTACAGGTCAACGATAGGCGCTCACTGATTGATACAATAAAATACGGAGTGTCCCAGGTCATTATTTAAACAAATTATTTACCTAGAAATTTGAAAATTGTTAAAGAAATTTATTTGCCAATGAAACAACGACATTTCAACCATCAGGATGATTATTATGATGATTGATGTTTTCGGCCACTTTATTCGGCTAATGTAGGCTAACGGTAATGAAGCGAAGTCAAAGATGAAACACCTTTGACATATGCCCACGCCGAGATTCGAACTCGGGTGGTGTGATCTGTGGTCTAACGCACTACCAAATTAGAACACGGAGGGCCCTCAACCATAAAATAATAACGAAACGTTATACAAATCCATGAATGAAGAACTAAAAACTGGAAGATTGTTTAAGGCAAATAGATCGTCATTGAATGCTAGTAAAGCGAATTATATATAACTCAGAAACAAAAACATTGATCTAAATGACAACACTTTTAAATTACTGATCAATGAAGAAGAGATAGTTTTGGTCGCAAAAAACGAAAATTCCTAGGTATTATAGTTGACGAATACCTGGAATGGAAAGAGCATATCGATTTATGTAAAAGATAAATTTCAAGTGGTAACTATTTTCTAAAAAGTCTAAAAAATGATACACCCTTATCTATTTTACGGATTAATGCTTTGGTGTTAAGCATGTAAACACCTGCATAAGATTGTTGTTTTACACACGATAAAAGCCATTCGAATTCTACGCAAAACTAGGCACACTGAATGCACAATGCCAATATTTCACATGAGTGAAATATAAAAAATTAACGTTTTATACAAATTTCAACTATTGATATTAATGTATAATTACTGCCAAAATAATTTGGCATCGGCTCTATGTTCATTATTTACCAGGAACTGTGAGCTCCATTGACATTATACTAGACGTCGCAATGATCCAGGCGTCGTAGCACATAGTACAGCCGTAATGACCATTACCTCTAACTGGAGTTATTGAGTGCGCTTCCGTCAAACAAGAAAGAAAGGAAAGCTGTTTCATCATTTAAAAAGATGTATGAAAATGTGTATGCCAACTAAATAAAGTTTACTCCTTGAACGGTTGGACCAAATGGGGCATCATCTTTATGAACCGGGTTTTACTCTTGTATTATATGTATTGTAGCATGCAAGTTGTTGTTGTTAAATATTCTAATTCAGTCATCACCCGTCATGGTCCTATCAGCATACAGTTGAGTCTAACTGGGTTGGGTTGGAGGTCATGGGTTAAGGTAATAGGGTATTAGCGGGAGCTAGAGATGTTATTATTTTAATGTAGTTGATTGCTTACTGAGATGAAACTAATTGTTGAATTAAACGTTGGGAGGAGTGGGATATTAGACTAACACTGATCTCAGTAACTATATATTTTAGACTTATCATTATTGACGTACAGTATATTAACAAATGCTGGGATTACAGACCCATGTCTTGGTGTTAGCCTCGGACATACGTAGAATATACGAACTTGTTAATTGAAATATGTGTACAGTTCGAAATAAACTTACTTATTTACTAAGATACAATAAACGTAGAAAACAAATCAATGAAACAATTTCGGCTTGTTAAACGGCATAATATACCAACAATGATAAGCACAAATGTCAATTTGAAATATATTTAGAAGATCTATTAACGTTATCGATCCTGATATAATTCAGAATAAAATAGACTATTATATTGACAAATTATGTGGCGTTATTCAAGACTCTGCCATTGAAGTAGGCCGTATTGGGTAACTGGAGTTTTGATGGCAAGCTATAGATTATAAATGGACGTCCCAGGCTGGGGTGATGTTTACTATTGTTACTAGCGAGTGTAGGAAATAATTATAAAAACTTGCTGATAATCGATTTTGAATATTAAACGAAACCTCATTCAGAAACTACTGTTTAGGTATGATAAGAGGACCGCGAGGAGGGGGAAGCATTCTATTGAATCAATGAATGATATTAGGAACACAAATTATGTCAAACCTCCAACTGGAAGATTTTCAGGGTGCTTCAATTGGTATCATGCACTAAATGGGCAATAACAATGCAAACCGTAGGGATATTACCAATATTGTTAAAGTGTACTATGACGAATATTGCAATACTGATTATGTTCAACGAATCCCCCTCCCCCTCCCCCGCTACTCTCAGTGATGTCATAGACTTTCTAAATTATAATACTTATAATTCTATAATATTATAATTATCATCAGATCGTTTACATTTAAGCCAATATGACATTTTTATGGGTTATTTTAGTTTCTATTTTAGCGATATTTGATCTCATCCTTATGTTTATATCACTATTGTTATCGCGCTATCATTTGACTCATCATTAAAGAAATCGATCCCAAAATATTAATTTACTAGAAACATTATTGGTCTGATGGAGTCAGTAATTCGTCATCCAAAATCTTGTAATTATAAATAATATCTACCGCAGCCATGGTAAATACTGAATTTGGATTTTGATAAAAGATTGGAACATCCTTCCGGATCCATTTCTTATCAGATGTCTTGTCATATTTTATATTTATAAGATACCTTGTCATATTTTATTCTTTAAAATACTTTGTGATATTTCATACTTATAAGATGTCTTGTCATACTTTATTCTTTCAGATATCTTGTCATATTTTATTCTTTAAGATGTCTTATCATATTTTATCCTTTAATATGTCATATGTTATAGTTAAGAACTCACCGCTTTTTACGGGTTGTTTGGACGTAGAAAAGTGCTTTGACAACGTGCGCCATACATACTTTAAGTTCTACGGGTTTAATTCCTAGTAATGACTGGATTTTAGGTTATCAGTGGTATTCTGAATTGGATGCCGCTGTATAATGGCAGGAATCACACAACTCTCCCAGTGGGCAAGTATATGTAGAATATACATAGACAGTACATCACATACCTTGGATACGTATCGCGACGTGCTTATCGCAAGTTAATTTTCAACACGCAAATATTACGTATATAACTCGCGTGCATTTAGCAATTTAGCGTTATGATGATCATAACAGTCGCTTGTTTACAAACTATTACCCATGATGCATTGAAACTAAGTCATTGCATAAATCTGTTGATGTTATAAAGGTGCTAATCACGTGAAAGTCGGTAGATGATAAGTGTGTAGATTGACGAGAGACGTTACTTTTAAAAATGTATGACAAAACCAAATTACTACAAATATTGTAATCGGGAATTGGCACTTTTCCAAATGTGCGAGTTTATGGCCCAGAGCAGTGTTTTCTTTCCTATTACATAGGCTTAGGGAACATATTGGTAAAATTACTGTTTATCATTCATTGAGGAAGATATGGAGAAAATAATATATAAATACTAAAGTTTCATTTGTATATTGAAAAATCAGTTGATAGCTTCACAATTATTGGAAGATATTCTGGAGTCATCGTGTAAATTTCTAGAATCACGGGACGTCGCATCTTGGCATTATATATTATGTGCTGGAAGAAGTTAATTTCTTCCCAAAACGGAAATTGAATGTTTTCGGCCAAATCTCGATATTATGCTAATGAGCTCAAACCTAACTAAAGTATGATTCTATATGTAAAGTAAAACTTAGTTCAATTTTCTTTTAATTGGAAATGTTTGTGACTGGAATTATAGCAAGAGATATTAATATGGAGTGTCTCTATGTGAATATGCTACAACTGACAGTTTCATTTGACTAATAAAATAAATTTTAAAATATGTCTATTACTACTAAATTTCAACAATTCCAATCGATTATAAGAAATTTCATTTGAACACTATTCAAATATTTGTCATTACACGAATTTCTATTTAGATACTTCATTTTCGAATACAATGTTTTCAGAGTCAATGAATCTGTTGGTGTAACTTTAAAATAAATTTATACGCAGACAGTATTTAAGCGTCTATGAATGCAGCTTGAATTTTGCGGTTATGTCAAATCTTGAGCCTTTTAATTACTGTGACTGGATTATGGCCTACAATATGTTACAGGTATTGTAGTATATACAAATTTTTCACTGATTCATTGATAATAATAGTTATCCTTGGTGAGCAATTTCCAGGTTAAAATGATTGCTATCCAGTTGCATAATTTTATAACATAATAATAATAATAATATTAATAATAATAATAATAATAATAATATTGTATATTTAATAATAATAATAATATTGTATATTTAATAAAGCGCCCTTACTAGCAGGACCCCCTCAAAGGCGCTGTACAAATAACACGTTATTTAAAAATAACCCAAATAATATGTCTGGAAAAAACCATGTAAGTGATTTAAAAGATAATAATTATTTATCTTTGAAAGCGACTTTGAACAAGTGTGTTTTTAGAATAGATTAAAAAATTCAAGAGAGGACGTATTTCTAATATCTGCATTATCAAAATTACCCCCCCTTAAAATACGTAATTTTGAGGAATATGTGTTACATGGAATCTACGTGTAGAGTATGTAGTGTATCTGCTGTGCTGAACTAAGTCTGCTGTAGCTAAAAACACTAAATACGGCTGTATTCTGTCCTGTCAATTTATCAATAATTTGAGCCATTATTTATTATTGATCGTTCAAACTGTCAATTATCCTGCCATCATTGTTGATCGGAGACTAAGTTATTTTTCTAAGATCAAAGATGTGAATTAGGTTTTGTTACCAAATTTACGATGGTCGGTTATGATATAATTTAAAAGACACCCAACTGGGATTGAGAGACACTAACTATCGTTAAGGAAAATAAATGATACCTATTAGACGTTATCTTTAGAGATGATGGTAAATGTTGAGAACACGTTGATAGCAGGATGTACTAATGCCAACAATCCTTTTAATGGTTTATCTAGCAGCTACTTGACTTATCCAACATCGATTTTATCAAATATGTCTTGGGCTTATTAAAACTACGCGGCGGCATCGAATTGTTAGTATCTTTAATTAATCAAAGAGGCGTTGATCTGATCAAGCGGAATGTTTAATTTCTTTTAATAATAAAAAATCACGTGCTATCTATCACCTGTTAAGGACAATGTTTGATGTCTTACGGCCATTTTAATTACATCCAAATGTAACGAGGCGAAGTCAAAGATAAACCACCCTTCAGACGTGCTCACGTCGAGATTTGAACTCGTGTGGTTTAAATTTGTAGCCTACCGCTGTAACAAGTAGACCACGGAGGCACTAAAGACAACAATGTACATCTGCTATCAATTTAGGCATTTAAAGGTCCGACCATTTCAGGTACCATAATAAGTAATTAAGGCTTGATCCATGAGCCTATCTCTAATATGTGATTCTTTTGTCGAAATTAGTCATCATCTATCAGAAAGAAACACTTTTTATTGTCATGTTGATTTTGACCTGATTGATTGAATATTGAAATTGTTTTCATCTTAGACATCTCGTTAGTTACTCATATTTGAACTCCAATAATATATGTATAAAAATGCATAAATTTGTATGCATCTGTATTTCTCCACCATACGAAGGTCAAATGAATACAAATATATTTATCAGTTTTATATTACTTCGATGTTATGAAATAACATACATGAAAAGAGACAAATTAGCTTTTATATTTATATTCATTCGTCATACTGCTGTAATCAAACCACATAAATTTGCACAATGCTGAACATGATAATATCTGAGGCATAATGATCACACTGACACACACACACACACACACACACACAGAGAGACACACACACACACACACACACACACACACACATATATATATATATATATATATATATATATATTGCAATAACGGTTCACGTACCTTATTATGAAGAAAAAAACTGTTCTGGATCCAATAACAATTTTTGTTCTCTATGTCAGTGCTTTTCACACACACACACACACACACACACACCTCTTAGTACCCAACGGAATGAGCCCTTGGTTGCCCCGGTATTCGCTAGGGGGAGCCAAATACCAATATCATTACCCCGTAGACAGAGCGAGAGAGCGCGGAGGATAAGAAATCAATGGATACTGTGAAGACTTGAGCCAGCCAGCTTGTGACAGTGCTGTGTACATCTATCAGCTGCCAGTAGAGCTGTCAGTAGTACAGTTTCGACACGCACAGAGCCGCCTATATAACCGTAACAGTGGCAATTATAACAGTGACGGGGATAACTAGATGGTATAAACATAGAGACACAGAGGACTAAATACCACCGTGTGACAAGCTAAGGGCTAATTCCGTACAGGGATTTACCGTACTCCGGTATGTGCGCTTGTCTGTATGTCTGTCGCTCTCTTTCTCTCGCTTTCTCTCTGTGTGTGTGTGTGTGTGTGTTGCGCATGTATGGCGCGTGTATGCGTCTCTCTCATTGAAGGTACGCGCATCTTTGTGCAGGTGAATAAGTATCACTATGCGGGTGTGTTTATAATGAAATGTGAATGTCGGTAGCGTATGAATGCGCATACGCTTTCATGTATGGATCTCGTATGTGTAGGTATGCCGTGTGTGCGCGTTATATATCCGTGTATTTGCATCTACCTGTCTGAACGTCCATGCATATATGTATAAATGTATGAGTAAAGCAGGTATGACGATGCATGTCGTCGTTCTAATTTTCTCACCTAACAGTACTACTGTCATACATATTAAACACATACACAATATAAGTACGTATTGTGGTAAGTCCATCCCCAACACGGCCATCCATTGTTTATTTACGCAGTAATTTTGTGTACGAATCAATAACAAAACGTGTTCATGTTTTGAGTGACACCTGGAACAGACCAATCACCGGGTTGTCGGTTGTATCGGGTTCTTTATTGACCGGACTCACTACTCCGGTCGGCTGATGGCTAATTCCGGGAAATACAGTCGCGTCTCGATAATCCGTTCGTTCACCAATCCGACTAGCGGACAGTCAGCAGGTCGCACCAACGAGACAAATCCCATACCCAGAGGCAACGATGAGTTAATCGAGTTATTCGCTATTCGGCCATCATCCGACAGTTTTTCGGGATCGAAACGTCCCCGTAATTTTTTTCCGCGAAATCCGTTAATCCGGACGTGTTTAGTAATGCGTTTGAACGGAGGTTATCGGTAGTGGATATTCAGGTATAGCAGAGTTTGGCTTCTGGAGATGATGGTTAGTAAGTTGTTCATGCAATTAAAATGTTTATATAGTGTATAGGTAGTTAGTATAAGTCGTTCAGGGAGTTGACCATCTAACATAAGGTAGTGCGGCAAAGGGCAAAAAGACTGACCCAAACTAATTTCGTGTTACGTAATTTGATTTGAATATGACCTACCTAGACACGACTTGCGCCCTCGTTCGCACGCACGCACGCACACATACACTTCAAAAGGGTGTTTTAACAACCGAAGCCATTCGTGCTCTTTCGGTTGAGTTCAGTATCCACTTTAACTACTACAATATCCATCAGACGTAATATACTGATGACTACCTTTGGTTATTTTTATTTACTGATATATTTCTTTTATTCTCTACTCAGGTAGCGTAAACCTCCCCGCCTCCCCCCCCCCCCCCCCTCGAACAAAACCTATACTATGGAGGCTACAATTATTTCCGATAGTACGATGATTGAATTATTTTCCATATTTCGAAATATGGAAGACAAATATTAACCACGTCTCTCTTTTTGGTGTAGACGAGAAGCTAACGTCACGATTTTTGTTGATGAGCTTTAATTATTTTACGAGAGGCAGAAAAATCACAAATAATAATTGTTTAGCTTCCGTCTCTGTTGTTGTTGTTTATTTTACTGGAAATATATTTAGAAAATGAATGAAGAGCGCAATTATTCAGCCGTTGGTGAATCCATATGATTGTTGTTGTTGTTGTTGTTGTTGTTGTAAATCTCGAAGTCGCTCTTGGATAATGGTAACATTGATGACCGGGATGATGATGATGATGATGGTGGTTATAAGGAGGATGGGATAATATTAATATCACAAGTCATTTATAAAGTGTTCCATCCTGAAATTAGTTCATAGATACTGTAGAACGACGATTTATGACGGACACAGGTCATAGGTCGTACTCAATAAGTTTGTTTATCACTTCCAACATTTATGTTCTCACCGTGAGATGTCTAGCACCATAATAATATATTTCGGGCGTTTGTTGTTCTTTATTCTCTATTATTCGGCGACAATACTATTTACCACGATAATGCCGTGGTAACGTTCATCCAGAACAAACTAGTTCACGTCCCTGAAGGTTCACGACTAGTTATGTCCAGGTCAAGTTTGGTCGGGGTTTTGTCCTGGTTCACACTTCCCTGAATGGTAATTGGCTAGTATGTTACCAAAGAACCTCACACCCTGTTTGCACAACAACCTTACAACTGAGCCTTATAGTACACTATTAATGTTTTGATTCTCTTGTGTAGCTCATAATTGGTCTGGTGTATCTACCGATGCTCAGATATAATATATAACGTGTGGTTTATCTACCGATGCTGTGATATATATATATTTATATATATATATATATATCGTGTGGTTTATCTACTGATGCTCTGATATAATAATACAGATCGTGTGGTTTATCTATTGCTGCTGTAATATCAGACATATTGTGTGGTTTATCTATCAATATTCTGACGTCAAATATATCGTGTGGTTTATCGATCGATGTTCGGACATAATATATATATGTTGTCGTTTGTTTACTAATATTCTAACATCAGTTATGGTGTGGTCCATAAACCTTTATTCTAGTCGGTAATCGTTTCTGTATCGAGTGTAGGTTGATAATGATCAACATTAGGTAGATTCTCTCTGAATAGGACTACTAATGTGCTGACACCTGGCGTCAAAATACGGCCCTTTGTCACGTGGTCACGCTATTTAGTAATTACCGGATAACCGGAAATGATAATTGTCATAAAAAGGCAAGGTTAGCTCTCTCGTCTGGTCTCGTCTCTGGCAGACCTTTATTGCTATGGCTATTGGTGTTGTTGTTGCTGCTGAAACTACTACTACTACTACCACTACCACCACTACTACTACTACTACAACTAGTTAAGTCTGGGTTATCCTATAACATTGTGATGATGAAAAATATATCTTATAAAAGAAGACAAAGATTGCCGTTTTATTCAGTTCTAATATTACTGATGTTTGTTTGTTTGTTTGTTTGTTTGTTTGTTTGTTTAAATGTTCTAACGGATTGCCTGACTGACTGACTAACTCACTGACTGAATTACTGACCTACTGAACTAAATACAGTCATGAAGGAATGATTCTCACTCACTCACTCACTCACACTCACTCACTCACTCACTCACTCACTCACTCACTCACTCACTCACTCACTTACTCACTCATCTCAATCAATCAATCAATCAATCAATCAATCATTCACTGAGTTAGTCAATCATTCACTGAGTCAGTCAATCATTGACTCACTCACTCACTCACTCACTCACTTCGCTTATACGTTTCTCGTGCTTTCTCTCCCCATTCTACCTCATTCTTCTTCTCTATATTTCTTCGTCTTCTCTCTCTCTCTCTCTCTCTCTCTCTCTCTCTCTCTCTATCTATCTATCTCTCCGCCTGTCTCTATTCACCCATATAATATAATTTCCTTCCCTTCCCCATACCAACTAAAAATTCCCCCAAACACCCCCTTCTGCATACCCAGAAAGGGAAAGATATCAATTATTTATCAGTCGCTGTATTCCATGACCCCGATAACGGAACACGTAATCGATATAGATCTATATCGTGGGTGTGTCCGTCTATGTTGTTCTAAAAATAGCACTTTAGTTCCTGGTTTTGATGGACGAAAATAATCAGCACTCAGCCCATTAGTAGAACTAATTGATAATAGATCAGTTCTGGAGCCATTGGTCCATGTCACGTGATGTAACGCGAATAACAATTAAAACGATTACAAAGAATGGAAACTGACCTGGAACTATCTACAAACACTGTTTGTTTTTATTGCTAGACAATTAACCTCCGGGATGAGCATCGGTAACTATCAATATTTTCTGGACGCTCCGGAAGGAGATAATATCTGTTTAAGGAGCGTCCCTAATTTTTTTAGAGAAATAACATATAGTATATTAACTCCTAGTTAAAATATTTGCTTTCGAAGAATTGAATACTGGAAATACAGTTTCAAAATCGTATTTAGAACGAATCACCAATTCGTCGTTCAGACCTTTAAGCCATCGAAATGTGGGCCAGATATTGACGAGCACTCATAATGATGAAGGACGTACTAGTTGAAAGGCAGCTTCATTCATATTAGGATGACATTCCGATGGCTCAGTAGTATGTGCTGTAAACATCCAGTTTGTGGATTCGAATCCACTCCCTGTCTGTGTTTGTGGGACTTGTTTCTCCGAGGCCGAAGTGCCTCATCAACATGTCCCAGGTGTGAGTAGCGCAGAAACTGAACAGCTCGACTCAGTCCAACTTTACTCAACTCTGTATCACAGCATCAGCTCATCTCGATACTGGGCATTTCTCGGCGATACACAGAAGATGGCGAGGAATTCGTCTAATCTGGTTACAGTGGTAAACAGTCTCTCCCATAGTTTGATACGAAAATGTGAATAATTCTACCAATACATACGCAAACGATACAGCATATAGATAGTGTAGGCTTAGACAAATCGATATACACAGGTGGACACTGTCTATTAGATACTTTGATGAAAACAGAAAGTCGCGTCTTATTTATCTTCAATTCTGTAACAGCTGTCGGCTGACGACATAATATTTTCAGTTCACCTTTTATTGATTGTTAAATATGTTAATTTAGTTCGCTGTGACCGATTGATATTTTCAATAATAGCTTATTATCTATTGTGTAATATGTGCATATATTACATTTTTTTCGGATTGGTCTAGAGATGTATTATATTATGAAGGTTGCAATATGGCGTCATTACGAAGCTTGTTATTTTGACTGGTGGTTGATGCTTTGTCCATCCATCCACCCACCCATCCATCTATCCATCTGTGCCTTATTCTTTCCTTCCTTCTTTCCATCTGTGCATACTTAGATTAAAACATATATATATACATACGGAGATACCAACAGACACGAACCCACGCACGCACGCACGCACGCACACGCATGCGCGCGCGCGTGCACACACACACACACCATTGAGAGAGAGAGACGGAGAGAGAGAGAGAGAGAGAGAGAGAGAGCTAAGATACAAATGAGCTACATCATTACAGATTTACATTTCCTAACCCCTCCAGCTTGTTGATGATAATCGACATTTCCTGACACCTGACCTTTGGAAATCATATTTTTTTAATAGAATTATTGCCTGGAGGCAGTTGATTACTACAATCTGTCTTGTAATTCGAAAGTCTATCTACTAGGCAGATGGCACAAGGCTGTGACATAACATAATTATAATACTGTAACATGGCTGGCGCCCTCTGTCGTCTATGGCTACCGTTACGTGGTATCCAAGGTAAATCTATGTGGGTATGTAAGGAAGTATTAAAATAGCCAATCTATATTGAATCGGCTTTATAGTCACAGATGGAGTGACAACGGTTTGAAACCATCTAGGCCTAATTTATAAAGTATATATATGAATATAGGTGAAGATGTTTTGAAATTAGAACTCTATATTAACAGCCAGTATGAACTCATTGGGAGCTAATTCTCTATATTAACGTACTGTCAAGTTGTAATGTTATAGATATATCTCTGTAGAAGCTTCAAATCTTCTCTCAATGGCTATCCACGAAGTATTTCTGGAATACGTTCTATTGTTTCGTTATTGTGCCTTGTACTTTCGGAATAATTACTACTACTACTACTACTGGTACTACACAGAGACTGAACAACTCAAATCAACTCAACTACCACTACTACAATAACTACTACTACAACAACAACAACTACTACCTCTACTGCTAGAACAACTACTTCTAGTACCTCATCACTACTACTACTATTACTAGCTTGACTACTACCAAACACGTTTACACATAATTGCACACGCACGCGCGCGCACACACACACACACAAACTTCTCTATATGATATGACTGAAATCGTTCAAGTTGATTGTACTCAATATACGGGTTTTGTATATAAGTGATTACAATATAATCACAAAACATCGATTATTGTTTGCTATCTAAATGTGTCATCTTCTCATAGACACTATTACATCTATACTAGAACAGTTTATATGATGCTAGATGTATATCGGTCAGGTCATAGAGTAGGCAGGCAGGCAGACAGACACATTATATATATTCAAGAAACCAACCATTGATAAGTGTCTATATAGACGATTTAACACATTTCATTGAACCTGATAACTAAGTGTTTCGTACAACAGGCAGCTCTATAGATTGAATGCCACTGACTGTTTGCAGCCCTTTGCTGTACTCGATTGGTTGACTCGGCTATAAATCAGTTCCGAATACGTGGGACGGGGTTATGTTATAAATTCTTTCAATTATTTTAATAGAGATGGTGTTGTTGTAAGGACCATAATAATTACATCGTAATATTTGATATAAACAATACTATTGTCAAGACAGTGGGGAGTATATTTTAAAAAGGCACAATTCATAAATATTCCAATAACAGTATTATCCATTTTTTATAGATTGATTGCCTACTCGGCCATATGTACCAGGTACAAACAGTGCCCAGGCTAAACTATGTACTCACTCACTCACTCACTCACTCACTCACTCACTCACTCACTCACTCACTCACTCACTCACTCACTCACTCACTCACTCACTCACTCACTCACTTTCTCACACTCACTCTCCCGCTCACTCACCCACCCATCCAACAACACTTCCACCCACCCACCCACCCATTTTGATCATCAATAAACTCATAAGGCTGGTGTACTTTGGCTTGTTTACCTATTACCTGACTACGTGACGGTGTTAAAACAGAGAATACACAATCCATCCTACCACCCGGCCTAAGAGAACACCTCTCTTAAAAGTTGCACCAGAACCTCACCCTTCAAACTTCCCGCAACACTTCCTCGAAAATCCATATCTCTTTAGCGACCACATTACCCAAAGCACAGGTAATACGTGAAGATGGGTTTCCTTGTACCAATATTTTATGCCGAGCTATGTATGGATCGCGGCGTTTCTATGAAACGTTCCGTTTCTATTTACTTTGCTAGGAAGCCTTAACGATCCGTTATAAAGCTATCTGTACGGTTATAACGGGGTGCGAAATCTCTGTCAGGCCGTTATGTATCGGAATAAAGCAAAACGTTCCCATACCGAACGTAGTCGATGGCCGAATATTTCGTATTTAATGAGCAGCCATCGTTCTCATCCTATCCGTGTCCCTTGGATGTTATTACTTGCAGCTGATTGAGTATTAGTGTACGGGATGTGGGTCGTTTTAGCTGACTGGTACTCTGGTGGAGTATAAGGAGCGAGAAAAGCTCTGTTCGGGATCCACCACCTCGCTGTTATGGGACAATTATTTATCCTACTCCAATGCTCCAGTTGCTAGCGTAGATCATCGAAGAACACCAGATCGTGGGATCAAATCGCAGTGTGGCCTTTTATATATATATATATATATATATATATATATATATATATATATATATATGTGATGAGAGCAATAATCCACCGAGAAGTCTATTCGAATTGTTTATTTCATTTCCCTAGTGACTAGCATTGATACCATATGGACACAACTGTCATACCGAGAGATGGAATTATTAGTGAGATAAAGGAATGATGTACCGTTGACTTTTCTTTCCATGAATATAAATACTATTACCATTAATACGAAAATGTAATTAATTGAGTATGGCTTCGATTATTGTAAAACAAATCGGATTTACTTTCGCCCTTTTCTCCTTATTAGATCATAACATTATTAGTTTATTTACTAAAGTTGATATAAAACAGCACATTGGGGGCTGAAATGGTTGTTTCCGATTCGGGGCGTGTCGGTCACGATGGAAGATGCTTTTGCGGTCAGTTTGAACGACGCAGCAACATCCATAGCCCATCTGTCATTCATAAATTGTGGAACATCACTAACCGTGATTGATTCATCGGGAAGACGATAATAAATGTGGTTACTTTCTTAAAGTGGCCTAGTATGATTACTTAATATCTCATCGTACGAGTACACGATTACAATTAGTAATCGTCCTTGTGTAAGTTTCGTAGAGTAGGAACAAGACTGCTTAAGATTACCTACTCGTACTCATCCCGTACTCATGCCGACTACTTGTTTTCAACGGGAGATTATCGAAATTATTTAATTTATTTATTAATTTTTATTTTTTTATTTAACAGATTAAATGGTTTACAGTTGGAATCTTTTCCCTGTTATTCTAAGAACTTTATATTATACCGAGGGCTAAAGGATGTACTAATCAGAACTATTTGCACATCCTCTCTACTATCAGTGCCACCCGAGTGGGCCCGTACAATCTTATATAACCATCAACATCACGTGGAGTATATTATTGAACTTGGTGTCATTTACTGCCATGTAATCCACAATATTCCACCACCCATCGTCATTAGTCATTTTTGTCTTAAGGAACTATGATACCGTTACAACGACACATCTCGGTTCAAAATAAACGTGTTTCGTCTTGGTAGTGTTTTATTAGGAGAGGTGGTCGTTGGTAATGAGTGGTTGTATGGACAGGTTATATGGTGTGTGTGCTATGAGTAGAGAGAGAGAGAGAGGGAGAGAGAGAGAGTATTTCGACAAGAGTGAGATATAGCCGTATCTCGTGGACGACAATAGGGTTATGATGACTACAGGAGAGCACGTGACATTAAGGTTGATGGAATCGATGTCAACAAAAATGGAAAAAGGAGATATTATTATATCATATTTCGGTGGCTTAACATCCTTATTACCTGGTCATTACTACTCCTGTAAGAATTGACATTTTCATTGACTGACAGGATGGAATATTGTTTATATCTGTATATTGTAACAATATGATATACAATAATCCATCTTGTTTAACCAACTACTGATAGGATGGTAGGTTCACTAGCCAGCTGATGGATTCGAACCGAATACCACCTATTTTCATGTCTAGTGCATAACCACTGATCAATGATGATTCAAGTCGCAGTATATGTTCACCGTTTACAGAAATATTCATTCCAAACATTTGTATATTGAATATCGGGATTATAATATGAAAAAAATTACAGTCTCTTTCATTTTGTGTTTAGCTTTCAACTATTTTTTTAATTTAAATCCTATAGTTATTGATCTATAATAATGCATTGTGATAGATGTAGTGATATATATATATATATATATATATATATATATATGTGTGTGTGTGTGTGTGTGTGTGTGTGTGTGTGTGACTGGTGAGACATTAAACATGTCTGGGCAAGAAAAGTCGCCACTCGGTTGGCACGCACGCACGCACGCACGCACGCACGCACGCACGCACGCACGCACGCACGCACGCACACACTTAGGTCATGTCACTGCGTACCGTTACTATAATTGAGTTATGTTATGGTGAATCATTAGAGTCATTATACGATGTTAATCTGTACTTAGGCGAGGTCAACCGAAATGATGAAGAACTATCTCAGCTAACATCTCTCTCTGTCTGTGAGTTATTACGCCGAATCCCATAAGTCACCATCCAGAAAATATCAAAATGAAGTAACTCGGTTTGTTATTAGACTATAATGGCCGACTCCCTGACTAAAAGCTATAGTTGGGAGATAAAGCGTGAAATGGGAAGAGACTGGGGACGAAATTAATGTGGGACGGAGTGCCTCTATTACTTTAGACAGAATCAGTGGTCCCTGATCTATATGTTAATATAGCAGTCAGAGGTAATGGCGTCTGCTCATTGGCTGAAACACGAATCAGCCTTAAATTCTGAAATTAATCTATAAAAACTATAATTTTATTATCTGAATAGTTATTATATCAACTAATATGGCCGTAATGTTTCAACATTCTCAATATGGTGGAATGGCAGGTCGAAATGCAGGTCTTCTAGTTCGAAACCTTTCAGTTGATTAGTTGTCTTTAATATGTTCTATCTGCGAGTTGTTGGTGACATGTACATCATGAATGATTGTCGTTATGTTATGTAGGCGCTGATTGGTAGAGGTGATGGGTCAGAAATGTGAGGTTCTCGGCTCGAAACTCAGCAATCAACGAGGAAAGGGTATAACTACAAGATGATGATGATGATGATGATGTATAGCTAGAAGAAGGATCAGTCATATTTTTAGAACAAGTTAAATGCTCTGTATTTTAAATGTTATCCCAGTCATTTCCATTTGCGTTAGTTTTAGTCACATAACAAAGGAAACGGACAAAATGTCCATCGATTCATGTACCTCAATGTTGGTAAGGTTAAAAGGCTATATAAAGGTTTCGCTCCTTTCTGGATGTGATACTTATTATCGATCAAGCGCAGTATGGGAAATATTAAAAACGTTTTTGAAAACACTATTTATTTATTACCTTGCCACTTTTAAAAATAAAATTCCGACTCTTTTAACTGCGGATAGATCAAACGGTCTATATACAACGTTCTCCCGAATCACATCTGACGACGTATTTCACTGCGATCAGTCTGACATTTAACGCGCATAGAAGATAAATTTGGAAACAATTAACCGTTTATTAGGCGAGATGATGACGTGTCAACAATTGCGCAACGACATATATCAGATGGGACTAGGATGTCGTATCTTGATTTGTGAGTTTTCTTCCTGTGAGTTGGTGATCTTATCAGATTGGACTGGGGTGTCGTATTTTGATATAGGAGTTTTCTTGCCGTGAGCTGCTAATCTAATCTGATTGGAAATTTTTTTTTTTTTATACTTTGAACTAAATGTAAATAAATCAATAACTCGAAGATGTCTTATCATCAATTACGTCGAATATGGCAATATAACTGTGGTATATGAAATATAATATTGATGTTCGCGTTGAGCTGCTAGAGTAGTAAGTATCAAACATCAAATCCGGGTTCGGATCAAATCGATTATCGGTGTTTACGATGCCTAAACAAACCACTCACCACTCACTCACTCGCTCGCTCGCTCGCTCGCTCACTCACTCACTCACTCACTCACTCACTCACTCACTCACTCACTCACTCACACTCACTCACTCACTCACTCACTCACTCACTCACTCACTCACTCACTCACTCACTCACTCACTCACTCACTCACTCACTCACTCACTCACTCACTCACTCACTCACTCACTCACTCACTCACTCACTCACTCACTCACCACACCCACCCCACCACCACTCACTCACCCACCCACCCACCCACTCACTCACTCACTCACTCACTCACTCACTCACTCAGTGACATAACATTATATAGTGTGTCACTTGAAGCTGACAAAGTGACGTGATCCAATTTTCTAATTGTGGTTGTAGAGAATTGTCTAGAAGAGACCATATTCAATTTGTTATTTGATATTTTGCATTAAGGATGTTGTTAGTTCTAATGTTTTAATAGTCAGATGGTTCGTAATTTAATTATGAAGTATGTCAATATATCACTTTTGGCTATGGCCATTCGTGTCTTGTATGGTTACACACACACACGCACGCACACACGCACGAGAGTGAGAGAGAGACTACATGCTATAAATATTGTTAGCTATAACCTACCAATATTCTATCAGTGATTTGTGTTATTTTCGTTGTTGTACTGTAAATTCGTGTTTTCGGATTATGATACAAAAACAACTACTATTAGCATTTCTGCTGTTATTGCTAGTATTGATATAACAACAACAACAACAAAACAACAACAACAACAATAATAATAATAATAACAAAGGTTTTGTGACAAAGGGTTTGGAGTGTTCTGATCAGATTACGATGGGTGAGGGAGATGGGTGAGGGGGGTGGGTGAGGGGTGGGTGAGGGGATGGGTGAGGGCGATGGGTGAGGGAGATGGGTGAAGGGGATGGGTGAGGGAAATGGGTGAGAGGGATGGGTGAGGGAGAAACGGATGAGGGGGATGGGTGAGGGGGATGGGCAAGGGCGATGGGTGAGGGAGATGGGTGAGGGGGATTGGACAGGGAGATGGGTGAGGGGGATGGGTGAGGGAGATGGGTGAGAGGGATGGGCGAGGAAGATGGGTGAGGGGATGGGTGAAGGAGATGGGTGATCTAAGATGTTTCGACCGATGGAAGAGCGCCTTGTACATGGAATATAGAACTAGCTATTTCATAAATGTTACAATCCCAGTGTAACCCATATTTAGAGAATTTTCCCTTGGAAATCGTCCAGAAATACAAAATCACCCAATTCCTTGATCTATCTACCTATATATCTATCTATCATTATATCTATTTATATATCTACATGTTTATTTATCTGTGTATCTATCTATCTATCTATCTATCTATCTATCTATCTATCTATCTTATATCTCTCTATCTATCTATCTGTCTGTCTGTCTGTCTGTCTGCCTGCCTGTCTATCCGTGTCTGATCTTCTTCTGTCTGTCTGTCTGTCTGTCTGTCTGTCTGTCTGTCTGTCTGTCTGTCTGTCTGTCTGTCTGTCTGTCTGTCTGTCTGTCTGTGTGTCTGTCTGTCTGTCTGTCTGTCTGTCTGCGCCTCCTGTCTGTCTGCTGTCTGTCTGCTTCTGTCGCCTACCTGTTTCTTCTGCCTGCCTCTGTCTAATGTAACTCAGTACAAAAGTAAAAAACTGTCATGAGGTAATTTTGTAGTCAATGACATGATATGAAAAACATATATGAAATCATTTCTCTGTCTGTCTGTCTGTCTGTCTGTCTGTCTGTCTGTCTGTCTGTCTGTCTTAAAGTGTTCTTTAATATCAAAATAATCTAAATGTAAACTCTCATGGTCCCAATTTGTGTAATCTTACTGTAAAACTGTACGGTTTCTTATACCGACTATTTGTGGGGTTATTCCGACTATTCGTGGGGTTATTCCGACTACTTGTGGGGTTATTCCGACTACTTGTGGGGTTATTCCGACTACTTGTGGGGTTATTCCGACTACTTGTGGGCTTATACCGACTACTTGTGGGGTTATTCCGACTACTCGTGAATATTTTACGTACTTTCAACGAGAAAGTGCCAATTTCAGGTATTTGTGTATCTATGTGATTACATTATTCTGTTCATGAGTCGATGTAATACCTGTAATGTACGCCTCGCAAATATATATCATGCAAATGTATAACAAATTGTCCTTGAACACAGGTGGCCTTTTCAAATGGGTTTAGATTTGTGGTTTCAAAAAAGCACGTGATGCGTTTTGACGTCCTTCATACGGCTAGGATATTGTTACACTTCGCGTACAATATTTTATACACGAAGACTATATGAGAAATGTGGTATTAAGTCTGACATAATCGATATCAATAAACGTAAAGAATGGAGATTAGGACATATTTTGGTGAATTGTGTCGGTTTTTGTTTGTGTATCAGTTTGTTGAATATGATGATCTTCTATTGTCTTTTGATACACTATACATCTCGCTACCAAACGTTCGGAATGTGTTTATCTTTCTGAACAGGATATTTCGTTCTATTTTGACCTGTTTAATCGACTAAACACAGATAATATAAAAACGTTATTCCATTAAGATGATATATTGTCAAATATCAAGTTGATAAAACAATATTTCAATAGTTGCTTTCTTTGTGACTCGTATTTAATATTATAATATGGTCATTATACTTCGGTTCTCGTGTTATTTATTCTAGATTTAGACGGTTCTTTCTTGAAACGAAATATAAATTTTACACATTTCTGGTTTCCGGTCATCTGTTATTCCCATCCGCCATTTTGATTTTCTAGTCAGATGAACGTTCTCTCGGATCAGAAAGATTTTCTTGGTTTGTTTACATGCCGTCTTTAGAAACATAACTCGAAATGGAAAATAAACAACAAACAAAGAAACCAGCAAACACAAATAAACAACAACAAACAAACAAACAAACAAACCCTCAAATATAATTTAATGTTTTTAATAATATAAAACTCTCTCCGTTCTAGTTTTTAAATTCCGGTTCGTTTCATTATTCATATGCAATGTAACACCATCATCCACTCTGAAGGTGTTTAATATAAAACAATAAATAACAATATAGATAATTATAAACATTATAAATTAATATAAACAATGTTAATATTGATAAGATTGTGTAATATTATTAACCCATTTTGGGTATAAGATTATAAAATAATCTTTTAAATAAACTCATGTAATAGTTAACGGCAGATGGATATGCTATTCCAGTTTGAAATGACGATTCCGCTCAACCGTGACTGGATCACGAAATCAATACTACATGTACGAGTTACCTGTGTTCGTGTGTCACCCGATTATTTAATCGTCGTAGGTAGCATCTCGGGCATATTTTCTCGTTTTAGTTCATCCATAATAGTCTATCGTAGTCCGCTCAAGAAAATTCTGACATATCGGGAACTAGTTAGTGGATTCAATCCTAGAACCTCAGCTTTCTATTTGACCGCACTATCATTGACCTACCGTACCGCTTTTATTTCATGTCAACTTGACCTTCCGGATATTTATCGGCGTAGGTATGTTTTGTTATCGATTTATGAAAACCATAATTATATCACATCGCTGTGTACTGTTACAACAATTAGATTAGGTCATTTTATGGTGTTGTAATAATCAGATTGTTATTATAAGTGCAATTAGGTCATTTCACGTGTTGTTGAGTACAGTTAGAGTAATTAGGTTATATTACTGTCGTGATAATCATGACGTGTTGTGCATAATTAGAGTAATTAGGTCATGTTACTGTCTATTGTTAGAGCAACTTAAGTCACGTCACTTATATGACGTAATCTCAAACGATAAACGATTCTCTTGGCTAACATCTCTCCCCGCGGATGAATTATTATTACACAGAATCACGTAATTTGGTCTTAGGCCGATAACAATATGACGTAAGCATGTTTTTTACTTTTTATTAATAATCTACCCTCTAGCCTCATAATAAGTCCTATGGTTACCCTCTAGCCTTATAATAAGTCCTATGGGTACCCTCTAACATTATAATAAGTCCTATGGTTACCCGTTTGATATAAATTTAATAATCTGCGTTGCTACTCCCAATTATGTCTACTTTAATTGATCAACAAACAATATAAACGATTTGTTCATTGGAAAATACAGCACGATTTTGTAAGCATGTACTTAGTTAAGAGCAATGTCAACATTTTGGCTGTTTTGTGAAATTTCCGGAAACCATGTTTTGTATTACCTTGCACGGAATATAATGGTTTATAGGACGTTTTGGCTACGGACATTTTGGCCATGGACGTTTTGGCCAGTGCCATGCACCCCTGGATGTTTTGGCGACGGTAATATTCAGGGTGGATGTTTTGGCCATATCATATTTTTTTGTAAATGTACATAATATGATTTAATATGATATTAGTAAATGTAAATTGTAATACGGATAATTCAAGCCATAATTGTTATATTAGATTACTTTAATAATTTAAAAAACAAAACAATTCTTTATAATTTTAAGTGGCGTCAAGAGTATCTCACTAAATAAGGAACTCAAACTTTGGAATACACAAGGATTTGCTTTTTAAATATTTCTTTGATGAGACAATTGAAAAGTAAATGGTGATTGCAGTTAGAGTATGTCACTAATTCAGGGGCTCAAACTAGAATAGATGTAAATCAAAGTGAATTATTTCGTGTGATGTTTTTGCTGATATAATACGGCTAGAAGATTCGCCTTGAATATTACCGTGGCCAAGACGTCCCGGAGTACATGGCCGTGCCCGAAACATTCCTGGGTGGCCGAAACATGCGTGGCCGAAACATCCCTGGCCGAATCATCCCTGGCCTAAACATCCGTGGCCGAAATGTCCGTGGCCGAAACTCCGTCTACCGAATATAATATATGAGCCTGGTATTAAATGTATTCTTGTCACTTTTAGGTTTTTATTGTTTACATTAGATTTGTTACCAGTTTATACCACTGATGTATTATGTAATATCACAATTCAGTCATTGTCTGTTTACTTACTCGGAATACTTTATGATTAATACGTATGATTAATAACAAGTGTACCTTGCGTAGGATTAATAATAAGTGTAACTTGTAAGGTTAGAAACATCTTTAACATAATGGCAGAAACAGACGTAAAATTACTTAGTTGTGAGGGGAGATTGTGATGTACCAAAAGCAGGGTAATCAATATATATCCCTATTGAACTGGGATGAATTACCTGTATTGGATGACAGAGATATATGATGGATTGTTGCGAATTGTATTATTATAATTGTCGATTTGTGACAACGTATTCTGCAATGTTGAGGGAAGAATTTTATTATTCAGATGTATTTTAGAGTGGGAAGCTTAAACTGCGGTTAAAAATTGTTTTCAGCCATAAATTTGATTGCTGGTTGATCAGTGTAATGGCGACAAATTTCGGATTATAAACCTAGCAATTAAAATAAAATATTTTTACACGATAAGGTGAAACCGATTTCGATTTGTCAGCCGGCGAGTTCAAATGTTACCATTTATCTTCGCTTGCAGCCAGCATCGACATTTGTATTTTTGCGGTGACAAAAACAAGACAAAGTTGATGTGATTGGGTTTGTCACAAGCGAGATGAGTTGCCCGTGGCGATATGAGCAAATTGGAAGAGGACAAATATTTGTTATAGGAATGGAAGGGGGATTGTCTAGAGAAGACTGTAGCCAATTGTGTGTGCGTTTGATATTTCGGTATGTCAAGGAGAAAGTTGTGACTAATGTTTGAATAGTGAGAGACGTCAAATAATTCATATTTATATTGATAAGTGCAGCCATATGTTTCTCGGGTGTATGCCAATTCTATATCATCCGTTCATTTCAATGTTAAGTGTCTAATAATATAAACTTCCATATAAAAATGAACATATGGTGTCACTCGTTTACAAAAGATTACTGTCTCTTTACAAAATGTAAATAATGTTAGGACATATATATATATATATATATATATATATATATAATATAGAGAGATAGAAGGGGGGGGGAGAGAATATATCCTGTTGAAGTAATGCGTACGTTGACTTATATTGTCCAAATGCAAAATGTCAAAACTTGTGTGTTATTTATTTACAAAAAGTCTGCACAATGATTTGTGCTTCCATGAATATTTCCTAAGCATTTATCCAATATAAACGCATTTGAAAGCAGTCGCTCACCTTTATCTAAAAGCCAAGAATGTCAGTTTTTATCATACCATTTTTTACAAACAAATAGCATGTTGAGAGTTGGTTGTATGAATACACATAAGATAAATTATTATTTGTTTTACATCTCACAGATATAAATACAGACGGAGATAGAGCAGACGATAAACAATGGCTTCCACATTAAGGCGACGACTCCACACCCTACAATACAGAATGCAGAGATTAAAATCTACGTCACTGACAGAGAATATTTACGTCAGAGAAGAGCCTCGTTTACACACAATATTCGACATGATGCTCATAGCGTTGAGCACAATATTTCCATTCAGCGTCTTCGTCATTTCTGGTTACGTGGTCAAAGATCTTGCAGGCCCTTCAGCCATATTATCGCTCATTTTCACATCTCTTGCCTCGGGACTTGCGGGTAAGTAGTTTGTTAGATGATCTGATCTTGTTTGAACATTGACTATTTGTTTGTATGTTTGTGTTTTATTCTTGTCTAATAAAATGCTAAAATGTGGCCTACATAATGTTGAAAAGGCGATTTTCAATTTCTTTTTACAAGACTACCATTTGTTTTTCATACAATGCCGGATACACACGCGCGCGAGCGCTGACCCAACCACCCACCAACGTAACAGGATTCCTATTCAACCCCCCCCCCGCCCATACACACATGACACATGTCTCGGCATGAAAAGTGGCTTCACTAATTCGGTTCCCCGATGAATTGTCCAGAGTTTGAATTCAGTGCTCTCGGTGCCAATGTCTTACTGAACACTGCTGTAAAATATTTAGATTTGCTGACTATTTGGGGGTTGTTAATGTGACTGGAAGTGGGTATTTATTTTCAGTGTAAGTCTTGCGAGGTAGGCTTAACAGGAAGTTTATAAACAGTTTTAATATTATTGGGCGTAGTTATTTCTTTTGCTGCTACGGCTAATGTTGCCCTCTTACCAGTCTACATATACTCTTTAATAAAAAGGGACCATTGTAAAGCTAATGTTTTGCTCATAAAGGTGCAGTCTAAACATATAATTATATTTTAAAATGTTTAAAATGTTGAATGCATATTTTATAAACGCGAAATACGATTAAAACAAAACAGATAAAATAACAATACGATACAAGATCCGAGTTCACTTGAAAAGTGAGAGTCATGAATTCAACCCCGAAAAGATTTATTTATGACAAATTCAGGGATTAATTTCTCGGCTCACAACATCGTGGGTGGCTCTCAATCTCCGAATATGGTTCTTATTGGTTATGTTATTATCGATATCCATCACGTATTAAATCATAATCATATAGAAGATGAGCCAATATTAATTATAGCACAGCTTCACTGTCATAATATCCGTGTGTTGCTTTTGTTGTGGGATATAAACAAGCCGCTAAACGTGGCTAGTTTGTAGTAATGATTAATGATAAAACTGTGGCCAATGGTTTGAAGAGAGTGGACGATTTGTACTCGTCAACGAAGATTATCGTTTAAAAAAACTCGGCAAATTGTAACACGCATCATTCTTCCACCGAACAGCATAATAATTAGATACAAAAGTGGTGTCGGTGTTTATAATGGAACATGTTTGATGAATATTGACAATCATTCTGAATATGTTACGTTGGACAATCGATGTATGCATCTCTCTCTCTCTCTCTCTCTATATATATATATATATATATATATATATATATATATATATGTCTGTCTCACTGTGTGTGTGTGTGTGTGGGGGGGGTGTCCGTGTGTGTGTTTTTGTTTGTTTGTTTTTCTGGTTGTCTGTCTAGTGTAGTCAACCTGCATTTATAACGTTTTTTTTATATATCTATCCCAATCTTCCTACATCTTCCTAAAAGAAGTCACCGATTAAGTCAAACAAAACAAAAGCATTTCTATACTTTCTCAGGTCTGAGCTACTCAGAGTTACGAGCCAGAGTACACCGAGTACAGTCGTCAGCTTATGAGTACACGTACCGAGTAATTGGTGAGGCTACGGCGTTCCTGATTGGCTGGCTACTGATCTTACATCACGTCGCCTGTACGTCGACCATCGCTCGAGCAATAAGTCAAAATCTGGATTATCTTCTCGAGAATCGCATCTCCAACCTGACAGTTGCTCATCTTGGAAGTCTATCCGGAATCGGCTCCTATCTCGACTTCGTCGCCTTCTTTATCGGTTTGCTGATAATGATCGCGTCGGTTCTGGATCTTGGCCTGAGAGGTGTCCGGATCCAGTTAGTGTCCGTCGGTGCCAGTCTGACTACGATCCTGTTTCTACTCATTGTCTGTCTCTATCATCTTAACTTCCATCGGTGGCAGGACGTTAACAGTTTCTTTCCTCATGGCATCGGTGGGGTAAGTTTTGAGGCTCTTTTTTGGGAGGGCCGTGATCCAGAGAAAATATTTACATATTGTTTCTTTTAAAACTTTCGGGTAAACTCCTATCGTTGTTCGATATTCTTTCGTGGCATTATGTCTTCTAGGTTATGTATTTATTGTTAGAATTTAACTCTCGGGTTAGAGTACCTAGTAGTAGTAGTAATAGTAGTAGTAGTAGCAGCAGCAGCAGCAATAGTAGTAGTGTAATTATTATTATTATTATTAAGAATATAATATATATATATATATATATATATATATATATATATATACGACCAACGAAACATTATGTTAGCTTTATTTAACGTTGTTCCTTTTTATTTCTCGTCATGGCTGATCAGGTAATGAGCGCCGCCACAGTATTAAGCTATGCATTCTGGAGTTCGGAGACCATTCTGAGGTCATGCGATCTGAACTCTCGTGGGCTGCGGAAGCCGGCCGTGGCGGCAATACTCAGCGTACATATCATCAGTATGGTGGTACTCATCCTGACCTTATCGGCAATAACCTTACTCGCTGACTCTTGGTCTACCGACACGCCGCTGGCCGAAACGTTCACCTCGGCGGGGATCTCTTGGATACGATTTATCATTTGTCCGATCACGATGCTCGTTCTCTCACCAACACTCTGCCACCAATATAAACAGTCTGTGACGTCACTCGGACAAATGGCGGCGGATGGCCTCCTACCGGAAATGTTATGGGACAGAAATTCGAGAACCGACACGCCGTTGGTGGCGATAATAGCAGTCGGAGTAACGTGTTCGCTCTGCTCGCTGCTCTTCTCCATTTCGTACCTCGTACAAATCGTTCCCATACCCATCATCGCCATACAAATATTATCCTGTCTGACAACCATCTGTTTCCATTATAAGCCCGAAGATGAGGCGAATCTTCCGAAAACATCCACGAAAAGACGACGGGAACGAAATGGCAAACATCCGAACTTCGCCAAAACGAACGGTTCGGTGACGGGATCGACGAGATCCGGACCGCCCTCAGGGACATCGGCATCATCATCGGCGTCATCTTACGGGGCCACGATACAGGCGGACACCGACCGGTTACTAACGGACGACGAAACGGCCACATTTCGAATCGTAACCAACAACTCATCGCCGCCATCTTTATCGAATACGACCAATAACAGCAATAACGACAGTTTCAACAGCAATAACGATCGACATAATGATAGCTCATCGGACACGGATATTGACGATATTGTTGATGAATACGAACACGAACTCTGTGTACGCCAATTGAGAGAAAATACCTCACCAGCCGAGTTCCGGAAACGCTCCAGTAAATCGTCTTTCCATCGCGCGAGGGCAGCACTAGTGGCGTTCATGTGTGCTTCCATTGTCCTTGGTCTGTTGGTGTGCGACGGAGGACAAGAGTTGAAGAGACATAAAATTCTCGCCATTGTGGTTTTGTCGCTGACGGCTTTGGGTGCCGTGGCGTCGGCTGTCGTGATAGCATGTCAGCCACGTGACGTCATTCAGCCCTACACCGTCATGATGTACGTGCATCACGTGCCGTGGACGCCGCTGGTTGCCTTGGTGATGAACGTTATGATGCTTTCGGCGATAAGCCTCTATTCTGCTTTGGTCACTTTTATTTGGATCATTTTAGGTATGTAGATTTATAGCTATTAATTACACTCACACATACATACAAAATCACTCCCCCCCGGCGGTTATTTCCTTATAAGACCATTTCCCCCGGCTGTTATTTGTGTTACCTGTCCGTCTTCGATGTTTACTATGTGTTTTAAATGTATCCACTGCCCAGCCTAAAAAGTATCTTGGTTATTATCTCGTCTGTTATCCAATGATCCTTTTGTTATTGTTTTGTTTTGTTGTTCGGAGAGAATCCCCAGGCTGTCGCTTAATCGGCACAGCCTCTATATTGGGGTGGTTGAGAAAACTCCTCAACCACATCCCCCACCACTCACAGGGGAGCAGTACGGAAATATGGAGCCGAAATACCCCGAAGGTGGTCACTGCCAGAGTGTTTTACGTCCTCAGGGGGTTTTTAACGTCCCCCTTTATTTTTAATAATTCAGTGGAGACGGCAGCCACCCTCAATATCCTTTTGTTTGATACAAGATTATTATTTATTTAATAACTAATTGGAAACTGATAAAAAGTTGTGATATGGAAAATATTATTGACAGATCAGTGAATATTTTTTCACCATGTGAAAAACTCAGGTTTTGATGTTTTGCTTTAGGAAACGTAGAGTCTGTTGTTGACATTTATACTAATTTAGTTGAATTCCAGGCAAGAGTATCATAATTTGTGCTAGATCAAGAGAGTGGTGGTTTGTTTGGGCAACAAGCAAGTGATGTTTATATCATTTCTGTACTACCTGTTCGGCGCCCGGCATGTGATTAATAATTGTGCCAACTTTGTTACAATTGCAGTGCGTTGTGTTTCAACTTGGACGCCCATTCCAGCTAATATATTTCAAATTATACTTTCCCTCACCTGTAACCGAAGCACTCACTGTTTCAAATGCGGGTTCCTATTCATATAACTACGAAATGTGAAGCATTATGCTTACTTGAAATATATATTTCTCACTCACAACCTGTCTGTATATTATATTAATCTCAGTATTTTCTTGTTTTTTTTTAAAACTTTGGCGGCAATATTCATGGTATGTTTTCTATTTGCTTGTTTTTCCTTCATCTAAATCTAAATCATAACACATTAAAAGTTTTGTGGAGTGTGTATATTATATTTCATAGTAGTGCACTTTATCTATTACCCATCGATTACATTTATTAATTTTAGGTGATATATAATCGGAATTTGTTTATCAATTAAAAAATTATAATTACAAACCTCTACGGCGGCAATATCCTCGAAAAGAATCAAGCTCAGTGGCGCACCTAGTGGAGGGGTTAGGCAATATCATAGTCGATGTACGACGGAAAATTCATCAACGAATGATCAGTTGTTTGTAAATTATTAGTGCACGGCTTGTACTCTCATTAAAAAAATTGCTTATGATTTTAGAAGGTGAGTTACTGTCGTTTTCAAAAACTTGAAACGTCCAGAAAACTCGATTTGTTACGGGAGATTTTTACCGAGAAAGGTGCACAGAAAGCGTACAGAAAATAGAAGTCGCGAGTTTTCATAGTTTATCATTTTGTGACATCAATTTAATTATGTGATGCCCAGGACGTGCATGTTAAAAGAAGGTAAATGCCAAAAATATAAATATTATCTTCTTTGTTGCAGGTTTGTTTATTTACATATTTTATGCCATGACACACAGTCACGAAGCCATGTATCCCGAGGACTATCCAGAAGAAGAGAGGGAGCTGATTGGTCAGATTTTCGTGTCACAACCTCGACAATCGTCCAATAGCGGACCGAGTACCATCCAGGATGGTCTTACGGAGCAAGATGATGATTGTCTTCTGGATTGCACATAAAGTGATGACAATAATAATAATATAATTGACGTCCATTTTCTCTAGTCATTATGTTACACCTGCTCAACATGATACCATGATATAGTAGGGGGTTCTAGTACCAGTATATTTATAACGGTACTTTAAGGGTCATGGGGTCATCATGTCACTGGTCTCCTAGGAAACGGCTGAGAGAAATATATGAAATAAAACCTATTATCTTCAGGAGACCATCCCTCGGATCCATTTATATGGCCTATAAATGCAGACGGTCGCTGGATGCAGTTTGTGATGTTTGTTATTAATACGCGAGGAAGAGAAGAAGCGCCACACCTGGGCGTCTTCTAAGACAGGATACCTAGATGCTGTTATCAACCTCTTCACGCAGACACAACGACATCCGCTCAAAATACTCACAATTGATGGAGAATTGCTAAATTAAATTAAATTCTGTCCAATCACTGTTCGATGAATATTGTAGAAAGAGAAAGTTGTACGATGACAGTTTATTTAAAGTCCTGGTAAAATATTCTATACTTAGTTACTGCTTTTTATATGAACTTTTCCCAGCAATAAGTTGGAAAATATTAAGAAAAAAACAACAACTCAAAATGTGCTCATTTTATACTCAGCTAATTCAATAATTGAACTGTCAGTTCAAGATTCATATGAATAATTGCTCAGTGGATAAATGCCACATATGTTAATTGTGATTAATTCATTAAGTTAAAAAAATTATTATTTATATTATCGATATGCCATATGCCAGTATTTTGTCCATTATTTATCAGATATGATGATGATGATGATGATAATCAATTTGAGAGTACACAAAATCCACGGATTTAGATTATTTCTTTAGAAACTGGCCATTATTTTGCTACATACGAAACACGTTTTGGGCACACAGACAGAGTGATCATGTGTGTGTGCGTGTGTGTGTGTGCGTGTGTGTGTTTTCCCTCCACTATTTGTCTGTCTGTCTGCCGATACTTACACACATACCTAAGTGGATACATACATAGCCAGTCATGTATGTGGACTCATATTGAAGGTATATTTCAGTAGGTGTGTAAAACTTTCATATTTTGTATGTAATTGTAAATGAATATCTATAGTGTGTTTGTGTGTGTGTATGTATGTGTGTGTGTGATTGCACCAACGCGTAATATGCATGTACTGGTTTATGCAAACAAATGCATGTAATCAAATGCGTACATATATTACATATATTTATGTATAGATTTAGCGTTGTTAAAAAAACTGTTTCTGTTGATGGAGAATTAACGGTGTAATAAACCTTTATTCTTGTTGATAAGTGATATATATATATATATATATATATATGTATATAGTATGCTATAGTTTACAGAATAATTATTTAGCTCACTATTTCCCATGGCCATTCTATAATGTCAGGTTCGAATAAAGAATTTTGGGATAATTATATTATATACAGGTGAGACATAAGTAATATAATCTGTTACTACCTGCATTATTTCTGCAGTTTAGTTTTTTTCGAGATGGTTAGGGGTCTATTTATAACCCTTCTATTGTTGTAATTGTTTTATCGACAAATAAACAAAACTGTTACGTTCTTCGTCTAGCCAGTGGCTAAACTGAATTAATATATATATATATATATATATATATATATCACACAGACACACACAAAAAAAACACGTGAACACGCACATACGGATAACTGGCAGTTTGTTAAATGCGACAATATTTTTAATCAATGAACCAGTAATCTATTTTGACGTTAATATCTCGTAGCTTATTCTATCTCAGTGTTATAATGAGTGAAGTCAATGAGGTTAGGTAATATATGGATCAAAGGAATATTGTACATCATTTGTCAGCATAGTATACTTTGAGCCATTTGTCTATTATCTGTCTATCTGTCAATGGTTGACCACATGAAACCTTGACTATATGTCAACCGATCTCAAGATACCACCTCTCTCAAGCATCATTCTTATATATCGCCCTTCAGCTTTCCCACAGAACCGACTTGTAATTCTGGGCGCCTTCGTGGCCTAACTCGTAGCGTGGTTGGCCACAGACCTATAACACCTGGGTTGGAACCCTGGCCAGGCTATGTCGGAGGAATGTTTCATATTTCACTTCACCTCATTACCTTTGGATGTTGTTCGGCCTAGTTAGCCCACGTTGTGCCCAAAGGTGACAACAAACCAACAACATTGACAGTTTTACTACGTACCATCCAAAAACAAGAGTTCTCTATTAAGAGTCTTTCATGTACACACATGGATTTGAGCAGTATTTCTGTGATATGTTAGGTTAGTATTTATTTGGTGTCAAATAACCATCCAATAATAAGCCATTTAAACGACTGTAATGTGGTACGAGATAGCTGTGCGGCCGTAGTGTAACGGAATTGAGCAGATCGTCCCGAAAACAGACGCCATCGATGACCGAATATGTTCTACTCCAATAAACAGCCTCGGATGTTATTACTAGAGATGTAGGCCATAATGGATGATATGTTTGTGACGAGTTTGCGTGACGCAATCACCTGTATCAGTTTGTCTGATAGCAAGTTGTAATAGTAGGTGCTATTAGTGTTTCAGAGTAATGGAGTATGATTACTTGAGTAATAATTTACATGTATATCAGTACGAGTAC
>JAODUP010000076.1:255000-455000 GCA_025642065.1 Paralvinella palmiformis | reverse complement strand
CTAGCGGTTAAGCATCCGGCTCTTGGTGCTAACAGTCACAGGTTCGAACCCCATAAGAGGTCGGCACTTTTCCAGAGATTAATTTCTCGGCTCACAACATCGTGGGTGGTGACCACGTTAAATGGCGCTGCCGTCTCCACTGAATAATTTAAAATAAAGGGGGACGTTAAAACCCCCCATAGGACGTAAAACACTCTGGCAGTGACCACCCTCATGGTATTTCGGTTCCATCTTTCCGTAGTCCTCCCCTGTGAGTGCTGGGGAGGAGGTTTGTCAACCACTCCAACATAGAGGCTGTGCTGAATAAGCGACAGCCTGGGGATTCTCCTCGAACAACAAAAAACAAAAACAAAATACACACAAAGAATCCCAGTTACAAGGAGCTGAATTTAAGAACATACTCGTGGAATATATATCTGAAACAGGCACTGTTACGGTCCAAAATTGCATACAAAATGTGGAAGCCGGTAGGGAAACCATCCGGTCATCACCGAACACATATTGACATGTTACAGACGAAGCGTAGACTACGAAGCTCACAACGCCAGGTCGTTGTAAATATCGCCAAGATAAACGTAGTGATATCGTGGATACGACATCCAATGATCAGTGAGAGTTCCTGCTAACTATCGCCGTATCACGGTCATGTCCATGATTGGGAAACTACTGGAGAAAATCCTAGTCATCCCTACAGAAACGATTCAACGTGACAATATATCTGGCCTTCAGCGGTGATTATGTGGCCATGCCTCCTCTATAAACACTGCTCTATTCGTAATAGAAACTGGATCAGAGGCAATGGATCTGAAAATTCCCCTGATTGTATCTAGCATATCTTGTTGACATAACAGCCCTTGATGTCGTCTGGCACAAATCAAGGTTACCTAAATTACACTCTCTCGGAATCACAGGGAATCTATGGAAACTGTACAGTGAGTGCACATTCTAGGTTAAATAGATCGATATTTCTCTATCATGATAACTGAACTCCAAGGCGTACGTCAGGGTGGTATTCCTTCAAATCAAATATTCAGGCTCGCAGCAATGATATGCTTCAAACGATATAACGATCGCGGATGGGTTTCAACATAGACACCATTGACGTTTCAGCTCCCTCATGTGCAGATGACGTCACTCCGATTTGACCCGATCCCACATCTCTGCAAATTCTTATGCACATTGCCGATCACGACTCTCATATGGATGGACATGAATTTAGTGGCACAAAGGCGAAAGAAATGGCTATGAACGAACACACTAGGGTCACTACTTGAAAGTATTATCTGATGTAACCTATTAATATCCAACCCGTAGATGTGGCAGCAGATAAAGCCCACGTTAGTATTCCACGATCAGATGATTCTAAAGCCACGAATTCAATTAATTCCGACATCATAAAATCCAGTCTCACAATATACTCGCTCATGGGTGCTGGCCAACATGGGCTTAACGGACTCCATCTGGACGCGAGTCACAACCTGTGGAATTGATATGTATTGCCCAAACTAGTATATGACCTTGCGATCCTACCACTAACGGACACTCATAAGAACAGCGATATAAATCAGAGCCAGGCCATGAAATGACTGGTGCACTTACCGCCGTACACTGCTATCTCTGGTCTGGACTTGGTGTTTGGTTTATTACCTATTGATGCCATCCTGGCCCCCAACACCCCGACTCTTTTTACTAATAATAACAGATATCCTGGCACTGTTCAGTATCCAGTGAGCGTCAGACAACTATCTGAATGACCCATCATCACACAGATGGACTACAATCGTGAAAAAGCTCTTAACATTATATGTTCTGCCCTCGACCTATCAACTAATAAACAAACCCACCATCGAAGCTGCTTTGGAAAAACAAACTCTTAAACGCCACATCATAGTTCGTTCTACAGAGCTTGTGAAGTGTAATGCAAGCCAGCATATCTCACTGAGACTATCAACCTACTGTCTCACTGAGATTATCAACCTACTATCTCACTGAGATTATCAACCTACTATCTCACTGAGATTATCAACCTACTATCTCACTGAGATTATCAACCTACTATTTCACTGAGATTATCAACCTACGAGCCTGTAGAAGTGGTCATCTACATCATGTGTGTTATTCTGTCAATGTCTCCCCAAGAGATATCTTGCTTGCCAGTACATATGTATGCTTCCTAAACAGGCAATATAAGCCTCAGACAGACATCACTAAACAGTCCGGTGGCTCTCCATTGTGTCTTTAGTTTTGTTGTCGACCTGAGGATCTTTATTATATGATATTTAGATGCTACAAACTCCATGATCTACACACCTGGTTTCTTGAACAAGCCAAAACGTTGATCCAATCGTTCGTTATCTGGAAATGGTTCTTCAGTCAGTGAAAGATATAATTCAATTAATAATAGTTTGTCCAGAACCGACGCTTTATACACCAAAAAATCAAATTTACTCACTTAAGTCCTCCACATTGCAGAAGAGCTACATATTATAACATCAAGAACTCGACCTGCTATATGAGGAAAATACAATTACCAGTATCAGATATTCTGGAATTAGCACAATCTGATAGGTGTAGTGGTTGTATGCTTGTTCTGTTCAAAGAAGGATCAGGCATGTAGGTAGTCCTTTTCACATTTTGAACACATACAGGTGCTCCAAGTGAGACTTGGTGTGTGTGTGTGTGTGTGTCTGTCTGTCTGTCTGTCTGTCTGTCTGTCTGTCTGTCTGTCTGTCTGTCTGTCTGTCTGTCTGTCTGTCTGTTGTGTGTGTGTGATATTGTCACCTTTTAGGAGGATTGGCTATGATAGCCCAGTCCGTTATGAGTGGTCAACTTCTCTGGATCGACAAACAACCATACCCCAATAATTCATTACTACTAAGGACTTAACATTCCATTTTCCTGATTCCCGTGACATCAATGTTCGTCAATATTTAGGGCATTTAAATAATGATGGTCTTGCACAGCACGTGATTGGAGCGACACCTATCCATGGCCACACGTTACATGTGATTATTACAAAAGAAATCAGCCCCATTATCAAGAAAGCTCTTTCAATTGTCTATCCTTCTCTGTAGAAAGTATTCACTCAAGTGAATTCTCGTATCAATGTTTTGTATAGAGGAATATATGCTATACAAGAAAATGTGACACCTTCAAATTTTACCTGATGGCCTAATCAATTGAGTTTCAGAAGAGGCACTGTCATTGTAAGGAATTTATTTATTACAATTAACATATCATTTGGAATAGTTACCAGTATTTATTAAATGTTTTCTGGGAAAAGGTTGCGAGATTGCCCATCACCTAGGGTACACAAACCACTCACTCACTCACTCACTCACTCACTCACTCACTCACTCACTCACTCACTCACTCACTCACTCACTCACTCACTCACTCACTCACTCACTCACTCACTCACTCACTCACTCACTCACTCACTCACTCACTCACTCACTCACTCACTCACTCACTCACTCACTCACCACCACCACCACTCACTCACCACCACCACCACCACTCACCACCACTCACTCACTCACCACCACCACCACCACTCACTCACTCACTCACTCACTCACTCACTCACTCACTCACTCATTTACTTACTCACTTACTTACTTACTTACTTACTTACTTACTTACACATTGACCCCCCCCACAAACACTCACTAGCTCAGCAACGTAGTCCAGCCCAATCCATTCACACAATTGCTCAATCAATCTCTTGCGCGCTTCACTTTTCCACTCATTCATTCAGTCACTCATTCACTCACTCACCAACTCATGCACTTGCTTAATCACAGGGAGTGAGATCCCAATATATTCTACTGTAGCACTCGACTGATTTCTTATTACTCAAATAATGAAGGTTATGTTAGAAATACATTTTGTTATCTATATATCAACCATTCTATTAATTTACCTATCCAAATATATCTATCTAACCATCAATCAATCTCTCTATCTATCTATCCAACCAGTCTTTGGTGACATTTATTTAGTAGCTAGCATGATTCCGAATATTGTGTTGTTCATGATTCGGTAGCATTTGTATTATCCGTAAATCTTAATTGGGCATTCCACCTACATTCGTTAGTCTTTTAGCTGTCAAAGATATTGCATAGGAAACCCTGTTCGTGCGACATCCCATCTAAAGAGACCACCAATGCTAGAGGCCAAACTAAAATCTAAAGTCTAATCCTTCAATTATCCCACAGTACCTCCTATAAAATCAAAGGTAATCCCTTGAGGCCGGTCTTCCAGTATACACGTTCCATCAGAAGCTGTATGAGGCGCCTCTGTGATTTAACTGATAGCTCGGTTGGCCATAGACTTCTACTAACTGAGATCAAATTCCATCCTGGCTTTATCTGAATGAGGATTTCATCTTTTAGATTTGTTCGTTACCCATGGAATATGTCCGCCCGATTTAGCTTCCTGTGACCATACAATTGACCACAAAACAGCAACATTTTGACATTTATATGAGCTGTGTTCGGGTCATGCTACTACCAGTAAATATTGCGTTTCTATGGACTTCGCCGAGTCATAATAATCTATTATAAAGCAATGGGTACGGCTAAAGTGATGTACGAGATCTCTGTCAGGCCGTTATGTAACGGAATGAAGCAAAACGTTCCCATACCGAACGTAGTCGATGGCCGAATATTTTACATTTAATGAGCAGCCATCGTTCTCATCCTATATGCGTCCCTTGGATGTTATTACTGGCAGCTGATGGAGTATTAGTGTACGGGATGTGTTTGACGAGTTTCAGACTAGTAATGTGGTGGACTATAGAAAAGCTTGGATTCCAACCCCACAAAGTCACTGTCATAGGATGCTTAATTAGGATCCTTCCCTGTTGTCATTCAGTAGGGCGGCCGATTGCCGACTTCTAGGATATGAAATCAAATCCGTGAATATTTGTTTTCCGTGATATGTTTCACGTACCAATAAAAGGCTTCAACATAAACACCTCATTTTCTTATGGAATTGCCCTTCGGCTTGATGTCGCCCAAACTTTGATCCCCGCAGAGACTAAACAGAACGGTCAACACTAGCCTGGGGAGGGGGGGGGATCCTGACAAAAGATAACCGAATAGAGATGAGATTGTTATTTAGATTGTTAATAATGATTTAACTAAACATATGGCTGTTGGTAAATGCAATTATTTTTTCCACGTCATCGAGGGGGAATGCGACACTTACGTAAGTTCTTATTTCCATGTGTACGCGTACTTCTACTGTTATCATCCAATACGATTAACTTAGCTGACCATTTGCCTGTGTTGAACCTACTTTTATTAATAAAGTGTCAGTTTAATCTATTTATCAAAACAGCGTCTAATACTCAGGCAGCTGTATTACGGCTAAGACTAAAGGATTTTCGTTATATTATCACAGTAATAATAATAATAATAATACAAATAATAATAATATTTTATACACGAAGACTATGTGAGAAATGTGGTATTAAGTCTGACATAATCGATATCAATAAACGTAAAGAATGGAGATTATGACATATTTTGGTGAATTGTGTCGGTTTTTGTTTGTGTATCAGTTTATTGATTATGATGATCTTCTATTGTCTTTTGATGCCAAATGTTCAGAAAATGTCGATCTTTCTCTATAGGATATTTAATTCTATTTTGATCTGTTTAATTAACTAAATGCATATCACATGAAAACGTTATTTCATAAAGATGATATATTGTCAAATATCAAGATGATGAAACAAGATTTCAACACTTACTTTCTTTATAACTCGTATTTAATATTCTAATATGATCTTTGTACTTACATATTCTAGATTTAGACGGTTCTATTTCTGGTTTCCGGTCATCTGTAATTGACATCTGCCATTTAATTTTCTAGTCGGATTGGCATTCTGTCAAAATGGATAGATTTGATCAACTTGTGTATACAGAGTCTTCAGAAATGTAACATACTTGGCCAAACAAACAAACAAACAAACAAACAAACAAACAAAAAATCACAACAATCAAACACATTATTATCAACGACATACATCAATACAAATTATGTAAATATGTATAAGTTTGTATGTTAATGTTCGTATATTTGGACACTTATTACTAGATTATAAAACAATAATATTCCAACAAGTACATGTAGTAGGTGAAGGTGAGCCATAGTTTATATATATATTATATATATATATATATATATATATATATATATATATATATATATATATATATATATATATATATACAGAAAATAGCGTCCATAGAAAGCAGTAATAATGCGCCCCAAGCACAAACATCTGACACCCATCTTTCAGGCAACTTTACCATAAAATCAGATCTAAAATTCCACACGGTGGCGCCCCCTTTCAACTGGCGCTCAGGGAACGAGCCATATTTGCCATACATTAGGGCACTGTATATATGTTATCATCGGTTGAAACTCGCTTCTTACAGCAACATTCATTGGTGCCGTTATATTATGCATGTTAATTTATTTACCGTTAGTTTTTAATTATAAAATAATTGAATTTCCCAACTAAACAAAGACTATGTAGTGCGTAATAACATTCACGCCTAATCCTTCTTTGAACATCACACTGAAATAAATATAATTAATAAGACATGTAAGTGTTACCTGCGTCTATCGGTTTCTGATTATCTTATTTCCATGGGAAAGTTTTTCAGAATGATTTTCCCTATTTAGGTATTCTACAGTAGTCCATCGTAAATAAACCAGGCGTTCATTTATGACCCTAGAACCTACTCGTTTTTGGTTGACCGCTCTATCACTGGGCAGTCTTAACACATAGAGCTTTCTGATTATTAATTTCCTGTTTAGCTTCCAAACATTGTTACTTGTACTAAACGGGAAATATCTTACTATTATCGATTTATTATAATGAAATGAGTAAGGGATCCAAGATATACGTGTCTGTATAGCATTATAGTAATTAGGTCATATTGTTGCGTACTATTACAACAATTAGGTCATGTCAGTGTGTACTAGTACAGTAATTAGGTCATCTTACTCTCTACTATAACAACAATTAGATTATGCCGGTGTGTACCATTACAGTAATTAGACCATGTTACATTTATAATTATTAGGTCCTGTCATTCTGAACAAGAGTATTTAGGGTTCCTGATATTCTAACATGGCGGTAATTAGGACATGTTACAGTTGCAGTAATTAGGAGATGTTGTTGTATATAATTACAGCAATGAAGTCATATAAAGGCGACAGCTAGGATGTCTAACCCAAATTTCAACAACAATATCTTATTCCGTTTCACTGGAGCAATTAGGTCGTGTTATGCTGTATATAGGCGAGGTCATCTCAAATGATAAACAATTATCTTGGCTAACATCGCTCTCTGTGGATGGGTTATTAGGCTGACTCACGTAAGTCTGCTTTCAATTGAGAACAAAGTTATCGAATTCGTTATTTTTTTACAGAATAAATCGACTCTCCGACGATATATTAAGTCCTATATTCTCTCGCCTACATCGCCATTTATATTTTGTCGTGACAACAACACGACAAAGTGAACGTGATTCGAATTTGTCACCATCGAGACGAGTGGGCTCTGGGGGTATGAACAAAGTGAGAACTATATGTGACAGGAATGGAAGGAAATTTTCTGGAGAGGATTGTGTGCAATCGAGTGATAGAGAGGTCGTTGTATTAAGGATGGCGTTGTATCTATTGGCTAAAAAAGCCCAGTCAGTTCAGATAGTTCATGCGTTTATTGCTAAATGTAGCCATATTTAGCTCGTTGGAAGTATACGAATTCGGTGTTATGTATTATTTTAAACGCTGAAATGTACAAGTTATAAGCATTTAACTAGAAATGAACAGCAAAAGCGACACATGGAGAATTAGAAAAAAGTCATACATTTATAAATTTGTTGAATTAATAGTATTTTGTCATTTGAGGAATTAATTCCGGAAAAATCTAACTTGTAATTTCCAAACAAAATTTAAATACAAACATGACTAATATATATATATATATATATATATATATATATATATATATATATATATCATTGGCGCCATTACATGTTATTAGTTGTACTATTTACTGTTAGTTTCCCAGCTAAGCGAAGACCGGGTCTAATAGTTGTACTAGAAGTACTAGCAGTGGTAGTAGTAGTAGCAACAGCAGTAAGAGTAGTAGTGGTAGTAGTAGTAGTAACAGCAGAAGCAGCAGAAGCAGTCGTAGTAGTCGTAGTAGTAGGAATATCTCATCTTTCTGTTTTACGGTTACTTTTGTTCGCCAAAAATATCATAACGTTCGTTATCAAGCCAGACAGCAGCGTCTACGGCCCGTGGTGTATGCACATTATGACGGTGTATGGCTGAATGACGTCAAGTGGCTGACATTCCATGACGACAGCTGACGCCACGATACCCAAAGCCATTAGCGACAAAACTATTATCATGAAAATGTTATGTCTCTTCAACTATTGTCCTCCGCCACACACCAACAGTGCAAGGACAATGGAAGTACACAGAAAAACCACCATTGCGTCCATCGCACGACCAAAAGACGTGATGTATTTCAATACTTTCACTTAACGTACACATATTTCGTACCCATCGATCACACTGTCATTATCCTTCTCCTGTGAGCTGTCATTACAGCCGATCGTTATTGCTGTTGAAGCTGTCGTTATTGTTGTTATTGGTCGTATGTGATAAAGGTGGAGCCGGTGCGTGGTTGGTTACGATATCACAGGGATACGACCAACATAGTAACCATCATCTGCACTAAACGAATTGATTTAAGCGAAATTCGAAAGTTTGTTATTTTGTTTCCGACCGTCTTTTGGTCAACTTTTCGTAACATTTGGATTATTTTCTGGATTATAATATAAACAGATGGGTTTCAGATGGGATGATAGTTGCATAACGAAGATGGGTATGGGAACGATCTGTACGAGGTACGAATTGGATTATAGCAGCGAGCAGAACACACCGAATGTTTAAATTGATGGCCGAGTGTCAGTGAGAGAAGGAACACCGTGATCGGAAAAATTATAAATCGTACCCAAAACATCTCTCCAGAGGGAATTACGTGGAGAGAAATGTTTTCGATCTCGGTTCGTTTAAAAAATTGTGGAAACTTTTGTATACTATGGAAATGCATTTTATATAAAGTTCTTAGGGATAGGCTTAAGAATATCAACAACAAATCATAATTTTAAAATATGTTCATTTTATACGCAGCTAATTCAATAAGTAAACCCTCAGTTGAAATTTGGTTTCTTTGTTTTCTTTTAACTGAAGAGATGAAGTAATATTGGCTGAAGATGTTCAATCATCAGCTGTATGTTATCATTTGATACTCATGTTAATATTTTGCGATATTATTATAAATTTTGTTTGTTTCCTTTTGTTAGAAACCATGGTAAAAATACTGACTCAAGATGGTATAACTGGTTATAACTAATCCTCTTCAGCAAATTCAAAATGAGCCAAATACTCGAGATCTCGTATCCCTTTTAAAGATTTTTACAAACAAATTTTAAATATCTATATGAATTAATGTTCATTAGGAAGTCATTTCGAAAGTGCAAGTCATTTATTCAGATATTATTGCAGGTACCTATGTTTCGGCTTAAGTCATATGACAATTGTACGTTTAGTGAGTCAGTTTCTACTTTATAGAACAGGTTGTTGCCGGAGTCTATAAGTAAATATTCTTGAAAGTTGCTTTCGTCGATAAATAATGTTCTTCTTTAAAAGTTTGTATTTAATTTTGTATATATTTTATTTGGTTATTACATGGAATAATACCTTTAAATGGTTCCGGCTAGTAAGCGAACTTGATTATTATTGTTATTATTATTACTACTGCTACTATTATTATTAGAGTCAAGATATATATATATATATATATATATATATATATATATATATATATATATATATATATTCTGAGGAATGGGTGTCTGACTGAGTGGGTCAGTCAGTTAATTGGTCAATGAGTTAATTAGTCAGTGATTCATAAATACATACCACTAACACTATATCAATAACGTTACCTTTTAGTTGGATAAAACAAAATGTAGTAGTGAGGTAAAAACCTTATAAATAGTTAGACTTCTGGATGTTATTATTATTATTTTTATTATTGTTGTTGTTATGTTGTTGTTGTTGTACTGGATGACATTCCCCTGATGACTCCATCTGGACAAGGTTAATAGTGGCGTGTCTCTGGCTGTCAATCAAAATGTTGACAGCCGTTTACACAGGTAATCTGACAGCTACATAAAGGAACCAGTTAAGACGTCAGATAAATTTCCTGACAATGACGAATAGATAGTACAGGTACTTAGTGGAACTGTCCAGGTAAGCATGTCTATGGTAGGTTGGTACTCTACAGAAGGTACGATGGATGATGCACTCACTGAACCCGTATACACCGAGTGCCACTGATATATACAAACAGGCACCCACGCACACAAAATAGTCGTATAAAACCATTGCCAATTTATCATCCAAAGCAGGAAGTTTCAAATTTAATTTTAGAAAATTTACAGTTGATTAGTGAGAGTGGACCTTATATTGTAATGAATGATCTACGAGATTTGTTTTTACAATAAGATTGACCCGTAGACTAAAAAAATCTCTGAAATTCGTTCCTCTCTCTCTTTTTCTAATCCAGTGAAAAATCACTCGGTTTTCTTACGATAATGTTTAGAATGGTAAGCTAGCGGGATCAAATTAAAAGTTGTCGAGGCCATCCAACAAGCTTATGGATGCGAGTTGCCTCAGAGTTGGGTTACGAGTTGTTTCGTACGAGTTGTCTTTGAAACGATCTTTCTTGTCTACGACCTTTCTTGGGTACGATTTGACTTGGTTCTGCGATATTTGTTTACCTTACTGTTTAATCACAATTATTTGATGTTAGGACAAGCAACCAACAAATTCGCGTTGGAAATAAAGTGTAGAAAGTTTATTTACATATATTGTTCAATGATTGAGACAATTCTATTGTTGTAGTTGTAGTTGTGATAATAATAATAATAATAATGTTGTTGTTGTTATAATGATACTGTTGTTGTTGTTATTGTTGTGAGAGTAATAATATTGTTGTAGTTATAATGATACTGTTGTTGTTGTTGTTGCTGTTGTGAGAATAATAATAATGTTATTGTTGTTATAATGATGATGATGTTGTTGTTGTTGTTGTTGAGGGAATAAAAATAATGTTGTTGTTGCTATGACGATACTGTTGTTGTTGTTTTTGTTGTGAGAGTAACAATATTGTTGTAGTTATAATGATACTGTTGTTGTTGTTATTGTTGTTGTTGTCAGTATCGACGTCCTTCTTAAACCAGTTCTATTGCCGTCAACAAGTTCTATCAATTTTTTCTATATTTCTTCCAGTCAGATAGTTTCTGTGTTAATGTCAGATCGTTAGTAAATGAGAGCAATTACATCATCAATCAAAAATTATTTAATTATAGCAACATCTTTGAACTATTAAACAAGGTGCTATATCTACTTATTTAATGAAATAGTTTCTGTTATAAACATCGTTTTCGCCCTTAATTTCCCTTCAGTCGATTCGCAGCCTAATTATTCACGTTCCTTTTTACCTTGTTCCGCTTTTCCGTAATAATATTACAACAATTTTTCGTATTTCCGACGCCAGATAACCAACCATTCACTTCAGGCGTATCTTCATGATGTCTCTGTATACGGGATGCCGATGTTATGACGTGATATCAGGATATTGTGCCTACAATAACCATCAAGTCCCTTTTTACCAGTCGATATATTCTATTCAACGAAATCTCAGTTAACAGTTCCCTCGTTGGAGACGCCGAGTTCCCATTTCTGGTTATTTTGATATCCAGATGTTGATTTTGTCGATCACAGACTAAAGACAACCTGAAGTTGATTTAGTCAGCTTATACGTTTAATTAGTTCATCTTTCTAAATGAGTCGAGATATGCACGTCGCCTGGCTGACGTCAGGTTTTAGTGCTTGTAATATTAGTTGAATAATATTATGTCTTCATGACTAAGGTTACATTGTAATTATTGGCCATTTATTACGCGTACTACACTCTAAACGTCTAGTACAGGGGGTCGAGTCCTAGGATTAACTGTGTGTCCGGTTTACTTTGGACGCCCTGTAGAGTATGATCAGATATATTAATTCTTTCTACCTGCTGGAGCATCGACAAAGTGCAAAGTGCTGTTTTAACTCAAACCAATACGTTCCTGTTTTACAACCAACCACGTTTGTGCACAATAGGCTGAGCGTCATCTAAAGACGAATCGAAAGATGAAACGTCATTTAGACGTACACGCGCAAAGATATGAACCCGGGTGATAGAGACTTCTGGCCTAGCGTACTACCAATTAGGCCATGGAGATGATATCCTAAACAAAAGGTAACATTGTTGAAGTTCTTGAGCTACAATTAGATTATACGAGCCCAAAATAAAACAACGATGTTTGTTACGCTGACTGTCGACTCGGTAGAGATTACTTACTGATGTGGAGCAGGGCATAACATTATTTCTACACCACCACTTCTAGAATAAACCAACGGTGATCTAGCGGTAGCGTGTTGGACCACAGATCACTACCACCCGCGTTCGAATCTCGGCGTGGGCATATCTGAAGGGTGTTTCATCTTTGACTTCGCTTCATTACCTTTGGAGACCGCTGGGCCCACTTAGCCTACCATGTGCACGAAAGTGGCCGTAAAACATCAATCATCATCATCATCATCATCTAGAATAAACTACAGAATAGCTTTTAAGTTTTCCTATAAAATGGTCTATTAGCCTAAATATTTCGACGTCGATTTTACTGATCGTGTTTTCATCGTCTGCGACACATAGTGCCATCGATTTATTTATTTATAATAGTTTTGTTCATTTATTAGAGAAATGGATATTGAGTTAAATCGTCGACTTGGAGAAGTTATGTTTCTACCGCCATATCTGAGCTTATTTGACTAAGATATTGATTATTGCCAGTAAAGTGACATCCATCAGGACAACAAATCTTCCTGTACGAATCTTATTTCCATCACAATGCGAACAATGTCGGGCGAAAGAGGACTGTTCTTTCTGCGACCTTTTTGTTCAGTTTCGGGTGATATCAGTGACACACCTAATATTATACTTGCGTCCTCTATAACATTGGATAGTTAATGTATTTTACTCCTATATAGTGACGCGGATTGTGCAAGTAGAGGACGTTATAGAATGTTTGTTAGGTCCTCAAGTAAACTTAAATGTTGAGCTACTACTAAAGAGAGGATGTTATGAATGATAATTCACTATGTGTGTGAGGTTAGTATATATATATATATATATATATATATATATATATATATATATATATATATATATATATATATATATATATACCCTCATTATCTTGTAGATGTGATATCCAATAAACCGTTATTTAGTTATAATAGGTGTGTGGGTGTGTTCGTGTGTGTACGCGCCTGCTTGCGCAAGAATGGGTGTGATTGGATAATCACATCTCACAAAGATTGTATCAGTATAATTTATTTATCAAAATATAATTCAATTTACAATTACTGCTTTGTGACCACAATTTATTTTCATAATAGTACATTGCTCGACCCCCCCCCCTCCCGCTAATTATCCTGGTATATAATAAACTTTCTAGGTCAGACACTAATCTATTTCCTTTTGTTGATTGTATATTGAAATAACAGATTACTAAACTAACCCACAACTCTAATAAATGATTTCTCTGTTTGAATGAATGAGATATTGAGTGAGTGATTGAGTAATTGCATGATTTGTTCAGCCTCAATATCTGGAACGCATAGCGGAGGGTAACTGCCTAGAGGTGAATCATCTCACCAACTCATATACCTCAACGGTTTGAGCCAAGATCTATTGGTTTGCAGCACAATGTTCCATCGACTGCAATACAAGAATACCCAACTTGTCTGTTTGAGGCGTGGCATATCAAAGCACATCTCCAAATCTAGATTTGGTGGGTGGAGTACTGGTTTTATCAGAGATAATTTGGGGGAAATTGGACCAAATGACAGCAGTGTACACATTGGCGGAAAGGTGCGTGCACATACTAGGTAGACATTCTTTGGATAAATAGCTAACCAATAACATAAAGAGAAGTTTAATGTAAACGAACACAAATAGCAGAGGTAAATTATTTTCCGACAATATTTAATACATTTTTCTTGCCTCCGACCACCCTTTTATGTTTACTTGGTTCACATTCATGAATCATAAACACTGAACTTTTTCAAGAAGTTGCTAAGTTTTGCTTAAGTTTTTCTAGTCATTTTTTATATATTGCACCCAAGTTTTATTACACTCTACTAGAGTATGTTAAAATTTATCTTATTATATATGCATTTGTATATATATAGTCTTCTACATTTTGTTGGTAATTTTGCCATATAAATAATTTAATATTAAGTTTCTATTGTGTATTATTATTATTTAAATATTATATAATTGGTACATAAAATTATATATATATATATATATATATATATATATATATATATATATATTAGCGTGTGAGTGTGTGTGTGTGTGTGTGTGTATGTGTGCGCGCGCGCGCGCGGACATTGAACATTTCCCCAGAATATAAGAGATAAACGAGTGTTTAATCGAAGGAGTGTATTAAAATGATTCAAATCGATATATTTGTGAATCCACAAACTTTTCTATAAGTGATTTGTATAAAGCCCTAGATATATCTTACCTCGGAATATGACCATACACTGTCAATAACAGTTTTCAACTAAATGTATATAACAAAAATAATGTTCTGTTAGCAATACTTTTGTATTGTAAATACACGAAGTCGTAATGCGAAAACAATAACCCTCAATTAAACAGAAATAGACACATACATGAATAGGGCATGACTGTAGATCAACTGTTGAACGTGCTCGTCGCTTGGCGGCGCCACGTGAATGTAATTACATGTTTTGCCATTAGGGGTATGAACTATCCTACTGATATAATACCTTTAAGTGTAGTTTGTCATACTCAAGCTGGAGATTACAGGAAGTCTTCTACAAGATTATAGGAGACATAACATACAGTAATAACTACGAGGACTAGGACAATATGATGTTTTACTTTTACTAAAAGAGAACCAAATTAGGTATTGATTCAGTAAAATCAGAGGTCAGAGTTCAGAGAAAATATTTAGAAAATACGTTTGGCTTCAGTTGGCAATAAATACAAATAAGATTGCAGTTGTACAGCCATTATATCTGTTAAAGCAATTATCACGCAATCCAGAAATTTAAGCAAATTAAATTGAGTCATCGCGAATATTAAATGCACGAAATTCGCGTTAGAGATTCGGAAAGAAAAAAGAAAAGAAATATCGGTTACGATATAATGTTACATGATATAATAAAAACAAATATACCGTGGTTCCTGTCTTTAAGACTCATATCGATCATAAGGTAGTAGTCTTCTCAAAGCATTTTGTCACGAACAAGTTGGCCTGAATCAATTGAACCATGCCTTGGATAATGTATGAGTAGATATATGGATAATGTAATGATATAATTAACTTTAAGTAATTAGACAGGTATCGAGCCTACACATTCAGATGTGCATGCTGTATCAGCGGTGTATTTTTAAACTACGACATATACCTAACTTGTTATGTTATCATCATATGAAGACTATTTAAACTTATGAGGATACGATCTCGCTATCAGTAAGTTATCATGTGATATTACTAGATCGAAATGATATCCTCGCCTTAGTAAAAAAACAAGGACGACTAGAGGTTGTCCATTCAACTAATATCATACGATATTCGGCGATGATGATAATTGATGTTTTACGGCCACTTTTGTGCACGAGGTAGGCTAAATGGGCCGAGCGACTTCCAAAAGTAATGAGACGAAGTGAAAGACGAAACAACCTTCAGATATGCCCACGCCGGGATTCGAACACGGGTGGTAGTGATCTTTGGTCCAGCACGCTACGGCTAGACAACGGAGGCGCCCACGATATTCAGCGAATTTTCATTGATAAAATTCATGTTTTGGTCGCAATTGAACATTTAAATTTACCTTAGTACATTATACACGTTTTAGGATTTCTCACATTGCACGTTCTACGTCACTAACCCAGTTAGTTAGCGTCATGGGTATAATATTAAATAAGTGACTTCTTCTGTAAAAAATATTAAATATACATAGTGGGTTCCATTCCAGCACCTTATCATAGGGTAATCCATTGGTAGAAGAGTCCTGTATATACATGATGGATACATTTGAGCCTTTTACAGAGACTGATATCAGACAGTTGCTGAAAAGGTCATCTAATGCTATCTGTGCAGTTGACCCTATGCCTACTTGGCTTGTGAAAGATTATCTGGATGTTCTGATAAGCCCAATTACAAATATAGTTAATAAATCATTATCTCTGGGTGCTTTCCCAAGATCCATGAAAGCTGCCCTTGTAAATCCATTAATGATAAAAACTACACTATGAACTTTAATATGGACATGATATTATGATGTCAATTGATAAAGGTAAGCCAGTAATACTTGTTCTTCTGGGCCTGTCTGCTACATTTGATGCAGTTGACCATAATGTACCTTTCTCTAGGTTAAGAAACATGTTTGGTCTGTTAGGCAAAGTACTTTAATGGTTTCGATCGTATCTGGAACAATGCTCCCAGAGAGTGTCTGTTCATGGTATTTTATCTGAAGTTCAGTTTTTGTTATCTGGTGTACCACATGGTTCAGTTCTTGGTCATCTGGTTTTCACAATGTATACAGGTCCTCTTGGGATCACTGCGCAGCGATATGAGGTTAAATATCACTTGTATGCTGATGACACACAGCTGTATATATCACTGGATCCTGACAATGAGTTAAATTTCTCCTCTTCCTTGAATAATTTAGAGTAGTGTATTGCTGATATTCGGCTATGGATGACTCAAAAGCTTCTATTGATAATAAAACAAATATTAATGATAACAAATATGATAACAAATATTATATATTTGCGATCACCAGATTGTATTAAATCCCTAAAGATACCAGTACAAAATCTAAGGGTTATTGTTGACCAATGTATTAACATTTATGAACATGTCACATCAGTATGCCGAGCTGCCTACTACCATCTTAAGAACATCCACTGTTTAAAAACATTATTGACACAAGAATCACTTGTAACTGTATTCCATGTCTTTGTTACATCTCATATAGACTATTGTAACTCCCTGTTATATGGCATATCTGATATTATAACATTAATCGCCTTCAGCGAATTCAGAATGGTGCAGCTCGCATAGTAGTGACAAATACTGGAAAATATGATCATATCACCCCAATTCTTCAAAAACTACATTGGCTACCTGTTAGACAGCGTATCCATTTTAAGATTCTGTTAATAACTTATAAATCTATTAGTGATATGGCGCCAGAATACCTGTGTGAACTGGTGTCCATTAGAAAGTCATCCCGAAAACCAGGTCATCCAGTCAGATACTATTGCAGGTGCCAGTGTCTCGGCTCAAGTCATATGGTGATTGTGCGTTTAGTGTTGCAGCCCCCACTTTGTGGAATAGGTTGCCGACAAATATTAGAAATGCATCATCTCTTGAAAACATTTAAATCTGATCTAAAAACACACCTATTTAAGGTCGCTTTCACAGATATATAATTATTATCTTTTAAATCACTTACAGTGTTTTTTACAGACATATTATTTGTGGTATTATTATATTACACATTATTTGTACAGCGTCTTTGAATGGGTCCTGCCAGGTGTGTGATTGTTTTGATCCAGTACTAAAATTATCTACGGAATAAACCTAACGAAAACACGATCCTCTCTCACAAGACAATGTCCCTATTATGACCGAAACCTGTTTTTCTCCACGAAGACACGTTGGCCTGTTGGTCGCCACTCTAATGGCAATGATCATTGTCTTTGTCATTTATACGGTCCTGGAAACTAGACCTCTTCTCCGAGCTCGATATTAGCTCCATCTCCTCTTCTGTAAACATTAGCCAAATAAAATTGAATAAGTTAAGGATATTATATGTCGGATATGATGAGAACACCACCATTGAAATAACTGTTGACATATTTCGACAAAATGGTCTACGGGTTGAGAAATCGCACCTCCCATAGTTTAATGGAAAAACCCAGGATAATCCTTGTATATGAGTGCATGTGGCTTACAGCAAATGTGTTTCTAGTTGTTTACTTCATGAGTAGGATGCTCAAGTGGTCGGTGTAAATCTATACAGTCGACCAATGGTATTTAATTATGTACAAATTATTTGGACAGGAAGTACATTATGGACTCAATGTATACTTAAGAATGCAGAACGTAGCATATTACTTACCACTCTAGGAACACCATTAACTATAAACAATTAACTTTAAGCTTGTCAACACTTAATGCCTTAGCTTGGATTCTGACTGTATCTAAATATGTTATTTACTTTCTGTATTTATTGAACCCCTAATACAAATTGTGAAGTACTAGATATGAAGCTGTATTTATTCGTGATTATTCCATGTATACCGCTATTTTTGTGCGCAGAGATGCTATAACGCCCGTCATCGTGCCTCATAGATCTGAGAAAGTTCAACAATTATTCTATATTAAATAGAATTTTAGCTAAATTATATGCACTTGTTCTAATTATGCGTGTCTACTGAAGACTGTGAGAATGACGTTCACCCGGGACGAAGCCCGACATGCATATAAAGTTCAAGAAGTACAGGCCATTTGTCTCACAACCTTAATATTCTATCATTACTGGGGGGGGGGGGTGTTCCGCTGATTTCTATCTGTAAATGCAGTACAATATGAGAACATCTTTCCATGATGATGATGATGATGATGATGATTGATGATTGACGTTGTACGGCCACTTTAGTGCACATGATAGGCTAAATAGGCCGAGCGACATAATCTTTCCACGAGACTCCTTATCCAACAACACGATAATAGTATCCGATCCACACTGACTAACTTCATACAGACGCATAGATCCCCAGTTATATACATGGTGGCACCTTCAACAAACTCCAATCAACTCTGATGAACTATCTGGCTCTTCCGGTAATATCAACTAACTAGACGTGTTGCCATGGTAATGGTAACAACGCTTTGACATTGTCGTAACATATGCCGAGATTATCCAATTAAAACTATGTAAGATTATGTAAATATTTGAATTTGAATTTTCACACGCACCTGAATATTGCCAGTTATTGTGTACAAAAAAGGTTCCAGGTAAATCATTCACAAGAATAAAAGTCACAGGGGAAAAAGTCAGAGAAAAAGTAACAGAAGTAACTAACTTAACTATATTTCGTTTGATTACCTTACTGTGCTTAATTTATTTAATTAATCATTATTTTCCCCGCATACACGTAATGCCATCATATATAAATAGTGTTGTCAATATGTAGAAATCATGTATCATCAGGTAATAACTGATTTAAAATATGTTTTGTTTTCCTATTACTTTAATCTACCCAAATCGTGTATCCCAGCGGACTATGGGATTATGTGTACACACTCTAATGTACGTCACTTCCCCTTCAGATAACGAGACAACGACTATAGGATAATTCAACTGATAATATTGAGTGTAATAACATTGATGAGGGTAAACAAAATACCTGTCACCTGAACATCTTATCAATCACCATTCTGACATTAATGATATTTGTTTATGAATAGCAAAATGTGTGTGTGTGTGTGTGTGTGTGTGCATGTGCGAGAGGCCATTCTTTTATTCACCTCCCCCCAACATTCTAATGACACAGCGGTTAGAGCAGTGCGCTGCAAATCTCCAAGTTGTGGTTTTGAATCCAGCCCATTGCTGTGTTTATGATATGCATTACCGATACCGACCCCCAATTGCTAAAGGTTGAATAACTTTTTCATTTAACTACCACCCCTTGTAGACTATCATAAAATACCTTAAATATTTAAGAATGACCTTTATATATATAATTATATATAAATTCCTAATATATATATATATATATATATATATATATATATATATATATATTAAAAGAATTAGGACGGTGAATATTGGTTTTAAATTATACCACTAATTTAAAGTTAGACTTTCCAGCCTAATGCCTGTTCTGGTATTTGGCATTCGGTAGCTGCTTAAATATTACACAGAGTTTATAAATCCCCGATGTATTGTTTACATATATTGCATACATCATACTTTGAGGGCGGATTTGTAATTAAATATAATTAGTAAAAGTATATGACATAATAGTTAATTTAACAATTGGCAAATTTGCATGACCGTATTCCCTTTTACTAGATCCAGTTACCCCATTTAAATACTGGGCAACTTAAATATTAAACCTGTATATATATCATGAACTAATATATATATATATATATAAATATATATATATATATATATATATATAAAAATGGTATTAATCAGTCACAAAGGTAAGTTTTGTTTCATGATACAAACACCAACGGATCATAAGTGTTTAAACAAAATAATCTACCCAAGCAAATATGTATCCATCCTTCAGTATATATTTAGCATCGTCAGCCAGAATCAATATTGTCTCAGGGCCACATTAAACTGTTATACTTACAGGCTAAATCCACGTAATTAACCTAATCATGGATCTTTTGCAGGAAATTCCTGCTAATTAACTTAATTATGTCACGGAGCTTTTGCAAGAAATCCCCGTGAGATCTGAAGGTGATTTGTAAAAACTGTCCAAGCGGAGTTTCGTAAGAAATGGATTTCTGAATTCAGGAGAAAATTGTCATTAAGAAACAACCATCAGACCTTTTGGTAAACAAAACATAAATAAAACACCGCTAGCTCTCGGTCTAAGACACCTGACTGTCGCCTATTGGGCACATCCACCTGGTGTTGTATTCTGCTCTGTCTTTATTGTTTATGGTGGTGTTTATAGGGGGGGGGGTCTTTCAGGAGAAGTGGGGTGACGATGTCTGATAGGAATGTTGATTTTAGTCTTCTCTGGTACATTGGGAAGGTTGGGCAGTTGAACAGATAATGTTCCGAACTGTACGCTTGTTTACAGTGAAGGTGGGGTGCTAGAGATGACGGACGAGTTGTGTTTCGTGTGTATAACCAGTAACCTAGTTGTTTGAGTTGGGTGTCGGCCAGTCGGTTGTTGAGGAAGTTATGTCCAACCACAGTGGTGCTCTGGCATATATCTGAAAATGATTTTGCTTTCGTTGCGAGTAGAATGCCCAGGCTGTCGCTAGATCAGCACAGCCTCTACGTTGGAGTGGTTGAAAGTATCTCTTCCCCCACCACTCACAGGGGAGTAATCCGGAAAGACAGAGCCGAAATACCCTGAGGGTGGTCACTGCCAGAGCGCATTACGTCCTCAGGGGGTCTTTAAACATCCCTCTTTTTATTTTAATAATTCAGCGCCATTTAACGTGGTCAGCCACTCAGGATGTTGTGAGCCGAGAAATTTAATTCTGGAAAAGTTTCGACCTCTTGCTGGGATCGAACCTGTGACCCTTGGCACCAAGTGTCGGGTGCTTAACCGCTAGGACACCGGAGCTCACATGAAGACATTCTATTTATAGCTGATGGTCTGGTTGATTCGTTATGTGTCATGTTACACAATGAAAATTATATTGTGCCATCGTCAAACAAATTATTTATTGGTCAAGTTTTTAGCTATGTCATTTCCAATATTAGTCTATGTTTATTATGGTCATTTAAGGTGTTTAAAAATATATATTTATTGTATACACGTAAGTTTCTCCAGTCTGTGGAGGTTGAACAAAATCAATAAATAAAATACAAATATCCAATGATCGAAATATCTACTTTCTCAAAGACCAAAATTTGCCAATTTTTTTCCACCCGTCGAATTAAGCTGATTAAACAGTACTAATGGTAAATAACCATTCCACTGAAACAGAATCGATTGGATCCATCGTTCGAGAGAATCGCGATTGATCCGTCTACTCTACATCATCCCACTGCCAATGTACATAGAGTAAATGTTTGGGACCACTTGAAATGAATCCCAAACGCAGTAGACCTCTAAATTGTTTGTACGTTTCGTGGATACTTTGAGGGAAAGCTGAAATCAGCGTTTGGAAAACATACTTTGAGGGAAAGCTGAAATTAGCGTTTGGAAAACATACTTTGAGGGAAAGCTGAAATTAGCGTTTGGAAAACATACTTTGAGGGAAAGCTGAAATCAGCGTTTGGAAAACACATTATACACACTACACTTTCTAATATATTCCAGTCTATGGCGATGGAATGTGCCCTCGTTTCTATAATCCAGAGGAGAATATTGAGTCCTTTATTCGTTGTATTACAACTCCTCATATTTTCTGGTAGTTTATTCCGTTTATTGACACACAGGAATACTTGATGTTCTATCATCAAACTCCTTCATGGCTGGCTAACTAGAGAAACATTATACTGAAAACGATTTTTCGATTTTTTAATATGATCCAAACGTAATTCCGTTGTTCCAAAATGTTGTATTTTCGTCGAAAGTGCACTAGTATTCTCATATAAAGGCTTTCACAAAGAGCAGGAATGGCCAAAGCAGGAAGTAGCCAATAAATGGCCCACAATTAGAAATAAACCAAGGAAGAGGTGAATGTCTTACAAAGGTATATTTAACGCAACAATTTGAAAACAGTAGAGTACTTCTTTTTTGGCGGCATCTCGGATAAGAATCAGAAGATGGTCGTTCGTCTTGGCTTCGTTACTAGTGATGTTTATATTTACAGGCTTCCAATTTAAAGGTCTGTTGCCCTGTATGCTACTTCTCCTGAATTACCATGGATCAGCCCACAGATCAACAGAACACTATGCTGCTAAGATATGGACTTGTGGCACATCTAAGTACTTTGTCCTTGACCCGAGTGTATATTACAGAAATACAAAACTATAGTTATGTTCAAAGACACCCAAATGTAACGTGTTTAAACCCACAGATCCACCAGATCCTAAAATAAAATTTGATAAGCTACATCATAATATGTTTTGTATGCCATTTAGGAATATTATGCTGAAATTTATTCGCTAACTAATATATATATAATATATATATATATATATATATATATATATATATATATATATATATATATATATATATATATATATGAAGCAATCATAAAAAGTAGCTTTTTGTTGTAATTGGATATCAATTTTGTTACTTTAACCTAATGAATGACAGCGATCATTTCAGACTAATTTGTTTTTTAAATTGTAAAAAGTAAGAATTGTTATATGTAACGAGGATAATTCTTTTCTTGTCTTAGTTTGCAGGATATAAAATAATGTGGTGCTGTGGACTATAATAAGGTAAGTAAAACACAGTTCATTGGATAAAATAATGGAAAATAAAAAAATGCACGTATGATGAAGTCTATAGGGTTACTAATTAGACTTGTTACAGAACAAAATGTCGAAGATTTTGGAAAAATCCTTTTTATTATGAACATGAAACCCATTTAACACTCGTTAGGAAGATTAGAGCGAATGTAATGATGCGTGTTTTCCTATTTAATTGATCTGTTTACTGATAAGTCTTATATATAATAATGGTTGAACGATTATAAATAATTTTGTAAACAACTATTTAAATAACAGAAATAGTTATGCATATTCTTTTAAATTTATGAAAACGCGAGACTGATATACAAACTAAATACATACTTGCATACATACATACCTACAGACAGACAGACAGAAAGAAAATCAGACAGACAAAAGGACAGACAAGGAGATAGAAAGACAGACAGACACACACAACACGCACACCCATATATATATATATATATATATATATATATATATATATATATATATATATATATATATATATAGCGAGAAAGAAGGACAGTATTTCAATAACTGAATAAGTACGAAAGTGCAATAGGCACAACACTCATATTTCTACACTTTGACGCCGTTTTACGAATAATGGCTTGCGGATTAATTACTCTTCTCTTCAGGTGTACACAAAGCACGCTCTAGTCTGCCAGTTTAAGAAAAAGAAAAAAAAAACGATGTCATCATAGCTCCCTGTTGTGTTTCAATGTGTTGGCGTATCATAGCAGCAGCATTTTCTTTACGTCCTTTGTCTGAAGAAGAAACGTAAATACCAAAAATAAACAATGAGATGTATTGTCTGTCTTATATTATCTCACGGTTATATTACGTTGCCTGTGACGTATTCCTATCTAAATGCTCCAACTGGTCGGTAACGTGATACGTTCTAAGAGCCAGTCGTACGTGAAACTTACGCAGTTAATGATCTTCAGGATATTCTCCAGAATAAGAATTCCAGAAGCGGAACATAACCCTCCCGCAAACACGTAGAGCAAAACCAGATACAAATCACTCAAGGTGACCGGCTGGCCATCCTTCTTAGGACCCAAGGTAGTTGATGATGTGCTCGAATATCGAAGATACAATGATTTATAATAATCTAACAAACCAACGTCTAACATTTGTTGTATTCTGTTGAGATAAGATTTGATATTAGATTAGATTAGAAAACATATAAAGTTAATGAAATGTTATTGTATTCTGACGGTTAATCTAAGATTGACAACATTCGACAGTATTTAACAATATTCAAATTACTTTACATGTTTTTATTAAAAGTATTTTAGGAAAATGTTTTTCTACAATCTACAGTAGTCTGTGAAATTATTTTCTATTTTCATACATTGCGTGACTGCTGCTGCAGCTATTAATCCCCCGTCTCCTACTACTACTGCTACTACTACTACTACTACTACTACTACTGGCTCTGCTGCTTCTACGAAAAGAACAACAACAACTACAACTACTACTACTACTACTACTATCAGTAATACTGCTGCTGGTGCTGCTATCACTCCTACTACTACTACTACTGCTATTATTATTATTATTATTACTGCTACTACTATTTTATTATTATTACTACTACTACTATTACTGCTTCTACTGCTTATACGACAACAACAACTACTACTATTACTAATAGTATTAATACTGCTGCTGCTATTACTCCTCCTCCTCCTACTACTACTACTAGTAGTAGTAGTAGTACTACTATTAATACTACTACTATTATTAATACTACTACAATTACTACTACTACTACTACTACCACTACTACTACTGCTGCTGCTACTACTACTACTACTATTGATACTACTTCAACCAGAACATTATGATATAGAAAAATATTGATATACTACTGTTATTACCACTACTTATAATAATATTAATACTACTACTACTACTAATAATAATAATAATAATAATAAGTACACTGATATACTCACGCCTTATTCATTGGCTCTCTATATGGCATACGTTCTCGTATAACAATTGCCATTCCACCAGGATTATACTCTTCTCTCATTAACATTAGACCAGAGAGTGGATGTAGACTTATATAGTTTAGATAAGCTAACTTATCTCCAGTATAAGTTATCTCTCGTGACTGGGATACTCTATCAAAGGCTGCTGTTTCGTTGTAGACGATGGAGTCAGGCTGTCGGCTTATTTTATCCCAAATTCGTTTGAAGACTCCCGATTTAGCATGCTACGGTTAGTAAAAAGATTTAGGGTGATTTTGTGATATTCTGGATCTAAGCAGCGTGGAGTTCATCACTTCCTTAGACGAGTAACCCAATCAAGCAATATTTCGCCTACGTTTCATTATCACTAATTAACCGACAAAAGTAACATAATTTTACTTTCTTTTTAAATATCTAATTAAAAACTCTAATTTACAATAACTTATTTTGATATCCGTTATCGTTTTCTTTCGTCGTTTTAACAACTAACTTATGTTGTTCCCATTTTATCGGCGTTAATGTGTCCTAGACTGTTTGAGTTACTTTGAGTGTTACGTCAAATGTACATAATCAAAGGTAATATGATCCGGGGTGAGTCACCGAAAAAGGCTGAATACATTTGACAACAATAAAATAGTCCAAGGTTGTTACTCTCTCAGGTAATAATAATAATAATAATAGCAGAGCACTTATTATAGCGCCACATATCCTAATGTTTAGTTCAAGGACGCTTTTAGTAGAGTATAATAGAAAGAGAGTCCATCCTTAAACAGATAATCTTCAAAACATAAATCTTCTATTGTTTGTCTTGTTTCCGGAATTACCTCTCTTAAAAGATACCTTTGTGTCATGACCTGATTCTTTTGTCATTATTCTGTTGTTCTATTCCAGGTAAATATGTTTCCCATTAATGGCTGCCCATAGATAATAACGTTATCTCTTAATCGTCATTTGTTTTCTTAACTGAAACACTCCTTTTTAAATAAAAGACTAGAACATGATTTACATTCTAATTTTCAACGGTGTACTTAAACAACCAGGATCATATGATCCCTATGACGTTACAACACGATGAAAAATATGATTAGCTCTTAACAATAGATTATGTTATTCAGTCACAATAACCTGGCAGTGTCTTATAAGTCTAAATGTTTCTATTTGATCATGAATCAGACTGTGTGTTTGTGTGTGTGTGTGTGTTGTGTGTGTGTGTGTGTGTGTGTGTGTGTGTGTGTGTGTGTGTGTGTGTGTGTGTGCGCGCGCGCGTGTGTGCGTGTGTTAATACTCCTGTATTTGGATGAGTATATCATTGATCTGTTTGGTGATGGATTACTAACATACCTTAAACGTGTCCATCTGTACAGTTCCACTAAGTACCTGTAGTACATAGTCATCATTGTCAGCAAGTTGATCTAACGTCTTAAATGGTTCCTTTATGTCAGTGACAGCCAGTGTGGCTGTCAGATTACCTGTATACACGGCTGTCAACATTATGATTGTCAACCAGAAACAGGCCACTATCAACCTTGTCGAATTGGAGTCATCATAGAAACGACAGCCTATATAATGATCACGTGATGATGATGATGAAAATTATAATAATAATAATAATAATAATAATAGAGTTAATTAACTGTGGTGGCTATCTTGATAAGCAAACTCTACTAAACAATATTATCCACAAGGTATCCAAATAGATAAACATCATTAGCCGGAATAGCTAATTAATTGATATTTTTCCATTATGAAACAAATCCAATAAACATCAGACTTATTAACCAATTAATATAATTAACTTATTTATTATCCCACACTTAAATAGAATAGATAACCCCATCAAGTCTGACCTCGTCCGAAAAGACATCCGTACGTCTTCGTCAGGTAATCAAAGATCATGTCACGATAATTGGAAGGATCTCGCCGAATGAAGCCAATCCTAACATCCAATGGTAAATATCGGTGTCTGATGACCAAAATAAAGATGAGCATCATAGTGATAAAGATGGGTAACACGAGGATAGTGAACCAGACAGTTTGAGAGAAAGGTTTTATGAAATATCGCCATTTTACTCGAGTCGGCTTGAACACAACTACGGATGAGTCTATGTAATGAGGCGTCAGGAAGTCGACGACCTCGTCCCGAGATTCTATTAGGCTAATTCCGGACGCGGCCATATCGGCATCCTGATGATGACGAGCACAATATGAAATGATAAAATGTATTTATATTTCGTTAATTTTAGCACAAGGAGTATGAGCCAATTTAAAATTAAACATAAAAATTGGCGCTACTTCTGGCCCTTTAAAAACTACAATACACATAAAGATACACATGAAATGTTAAACGCCAAAACACATCCCGAAATTTAGTGAATCTCCTCCCCGGGGTAGGTTTGTTTATTTTATGTCTAAATCCGGCGTCGGCTGTACAAAGTGGTCGTGTTGACTGTACGAAGTTGGTGTGTTGACTTATGAAGTTGGTGTGTTGGCTGTACAAAGTTGGTGTGTGACTGTACAGAATTGGCGTGTTGACTGTACGAAGTTGGTGTGGTAATTGTACGAAGTTGGTATGTTACTGTTTTCTACAACAGACTTACTCCACGATATACCATCCCGACCATTCCTGTCCAGACACCATTCACTAAGTTACCCCACTGACCGTCCACAGATCGCACAAACCTGTAACTAACGAACAAATATAATACCTCATCATTAGTTTACAAACACTTCACTTCACGGTAGCCTGATAAATGTGGCTTAATATATTAATTAAGCTGTGGCATAAATCTATGCTGAATTGAATTCGAACAATACATTTACATAAAATGTAAATGGTTGGCTATTTTTGGCTAAACATTTGACATAGAATTTGGTTTAGCAGTCCGCCTAACATTTCCGGAACGTTCGGGCTAACAATTGGCTAATATTTGGATTCAATTTTGGTTTAGTACAGTAACACTTGCATAATTATGCCAGTCGAGAATTTTGTCTCTGATGATCGTACTATGCTTCAGAAGACTGATATTAAACGACCAAAACAATCAGATGATTACTCTAAAGGTTTTGGCCTCTATTCTTGTGTTGTTTCTTAAAGCGAATTAAGATGAACTCCTAATTTTTGAAGGTAATGGACTGTGAGTTATCTTACGTAAAATTAAACATTTCTGCCAGATTTTCCAAGATTCTTATCTCAATTCCAAACAATTCTGTTTTATTGTCTCGCCTTTTTTCATCAACAAATGGCGCATACTGTAAATATAAGGAAAGCATTATATTTAACAGGATTTAGACAAATTAATTAAAATAATTATATGTGTGTACACACTTAGGGCTACACGTTAATATTAGTTAATTATCGATAATTAGGTGAAAATGGATAAATACAGTTAACCAAATATATGTCTACACACACACACACACACACACACACACACACACACACACACACACATATATCTTATAACCGAAACTAGTCGTGCTATTTTGGGCTGAGTGAAAATACTATTATTTCTGCTATTGTCGGAGGTATTAGAATTATTATCATAATATATATTATATGTACCTATATATATGCTTTATTTCCAGTTATAGCTACGTTATATATGTACTAATATATAAAAAATTGTTTTCTATTTAGGTAGTAGTCGTTTGGTCATAATTCTGTAAGAATTATAAACATCACGAAAACCTAAGCCCACGCCTTTATTATATGTAACATAAAACACACGCACAGCACACACACATCACACACACACAACCCACACACATATATATATATATATATATATATATATATATATATATATATCTTACGAGTTCGTAAGCTATTCTTAGCTCTCTGCCGAAGAACTGGTGAAATCGTGCTGGTAAAACGTTCCAGTCAATATTAGGTATTTTAGATAAATTATCCACTCTGGCTATATTCTTGAGTGAATTATTTTTATAACAATATAAATAACACCAGTCTATTGTAGCCGACAAACAGTCTTCTCGATAGCATCTGTAAGTACTCTCCTGAAACGATAGAAATGCTTAACAGTAAACTATATCCGAGTTCGGGATTCTTCAGGATCAATTCGTCTAATGGAAACAAGGTCGGATAATGTGATCTGACAGCCTCTGAATACAAGTTATGTCTTATTTGATTTTAGAATATATTTAAGTCCAATAAAATGCCATCCCGATTTCACATCACATCCCGAGTTATTCTTGGTATGATTTAAAATATCACGATGTATCCCAGTTCGCGTCCGGTTGATTTGATTCTTGCGTCATGACGAAACGTACGGGATAATGGACCTGATTTGGATGTCAAAACACTAGCATTGTTGGGAATTATATGGAAAGGTCTTCCAAACACCAACTAGGAAGGGAATGTGGGTTAAGAAAATGACAATTGAACACCAATAACTCAACTGCAATAAGTTTCTATGCAAAAAGTAAAATGAGAAATGTTTTTTTTTTAAATATAGGAAATGCTTAAAGTAAATAATAGAAAACCGGTTCACTCTACTATATATTCGACGAAGTTATAGAAAGGTATAATCTCGAGCAGAAGGTGTATGTATTCGATGTTTTGATGTCCTGGATTAGCCACAGACCATGTAATTAATGTTATGATGCCCCTCGTCTACCAGTGCTGCCATCTGATGGGGGCCAAATGATATGCAGTTACAGAGTGGGCTTATTTGTTTCCTGAATTATATCTATAATAATAGAACCACCCTTCATGCCATCTACTTTGTTTGATATATATATATATATATATATATATATATATATATATATATATATATATATATATATATATATATATATATATTAATATGACAAGGATTCCTTTGTTCTCAGCCGATTATAGTCTATAAAAACTGAAGATTAACATTTATAAATCAATATTGTTGCCTGCTACTTATTCAAGCCATGTTAGTTAGAAGAAAAAATTAGCTCAAACGACGAAATACTTGTTTCGTTCACTTATATGATAGGAAAGTTGGTGTACAAAGTTGGGGTGTTGACTGTACAAAGTTGGCTTGTTGACTGTACAAAGTCGGTGCGTTGGCTGTACAAAGTTAGTGTGTTGACTGAATTTGGCGTGTTAAATGTACTAAGTTGGCGTGTTGACTGTACACAGTTGGCGTGTTGACTGTACACAATTGGCGTGATTCAACTCTGTTTGGTTGTCGCGAAAGACACCGACCACTAAACATCCTTTGGTAAACACGAAAGATCGTCAATATTGTGACTATTATATATATATATATATATATATATATATATATATATATATATATATATATATATATATATATATATACAATTCTACTCAATATTGTGACTGTTATGTGTACAGTAAGTATGTTCTGTTGTACATTCATCATTTTACCAAATGTTCTCGTTGATTTGTATCAAGAATAGGAATAATTTATTACGTTCCTTTTAAGTGGATCATCCAATCAACTGATGTGTTGTCAGTGGACAGGTTGGTAATATGTTATTGTAAACATTACCGTTTTACGGCCTCTTTCATGCACACGGTAAGCTAAATGTACTAAGTGACCTCCAAACGTAATGAGGCAACCTGGAAGATGAAACACCCTTCTGACATAGCCCAACCGAGGTTAGAATCTAGGCACCAGGAGACTCTGGTTAACCGCGCTACCGATAGGCCAGGGAAAGGCCTCAGGTTGAGTATTTGTAGGCTATTTCTCCAAACTATTATGAAGCCGAATACTATTATGTTAAACAATATCCTAATCATATATATATATATATATATATATATATATATATATATAATGCTGAATAATTTATAATAATTTATATATATAATGCTGAATAATTTATATATATATATATATATATATATATATATATATATATATATATATATATATATATATATATATCATTAGGAAATTAGGCATAATCATATTGAATATTGCCTGTTTTTGTTGTATATAAATCATAATCATATTATCTCCCTCTTTAGTATGACGAACAGCTGACGTATATATAGAGATGTCGTCAAGTCCAATTAACCAGTTATAATGTATCTTTCGATCGAACTGAAATATCATGTTTATAACATTACTTCTGTATAACATCTCACTAAATATTTGGCATAAGACTAAGCCAGATAACAAAACATCTCAATAATATTACACTAAAATGACATAACATAGAGCTTTGTGTGCGTATATATATATATATATATATATATATATATATATATATATATTGTGTGTGTGTGTGTGTGTGTGTGTGTGTGTGTGTGTGTCTGTGTGTGTGTGTGTGTGCGTGCGTATGTGTGTGTGTGTTACAATTAATCAGTATAATTTTCAGGTAATGTGTATTAAATCTCAGTTAGCAATAGACGTATTACCTGATTATTTCAGGTAATATACATATCACATAATTATACAGATTAACTGTAATGTTTTTTTAATAAATATTTACGTTCATGGCTTCCATAATTTCCTCTGTTATAGAACCAGAACACATCACTACTATGTTGATATAATCGGCGGTGACGTCATATTGTCCCAGGTATTGTTTAACAATATCAAAATTTGTGTCGCAGGTAAGATCCATTATCGTCTCAACACAGGTAGATATACAACGAACAACATCGTCTTTTAGGCTGCTCCTGAAATCTTCAATTTATAGACAAATTAATTATTGTATAGATAACTCGAATAATGCGTTCACTATTTATTCATACATACCTGTAATAAAGATAATGTATTTCCATAAACCGCGGGAGGCAATTTTACATATGACATCTTTATAGAATGTGACAGTCGGATCTGGAGAGTGAAAATAATGAAATTAATATTCATAATTGACGATTCCGATTCAAGCTGAGCTCAATATTATGATGAAAAGGAATTGAAAAAAAAAACATCGACTTTTCTTGTCCACGAAGTCATGAAAACACAAAAGTTCATCTCTTTATCTACGTTATTATTGAATCGGCTGTCAGCTTATGGATGTTTATAATGTGATATAGAATAGCCTGGTGATACCTTGCTAGGTCTTGGACACAATCACAATCGAATCACACACAAAAATGTATATTTAAGGTTAAAGATGAATGAAATTGATTTAGTTTAGATTGAGCCTCGTTCCGATCATTTCTTTATTCACAGAATCTGACTCGTGTCGCCAAATAAACGCATTATGGCTGATATTGTTTCAAAGGAGATCGATAAATATTTAATTTGTTTATTGTAGCTTCGGGAGTGTTTAGATGGATTCAGCTGATTAGTTCGGTGATGACAATGTTATCCCGAAGAATGCTTCACTATATATTGAGATACTAATATACACGCTTTATTGCTAGATATAAAGAGAACCCAGATTTATAAATAATTATATGTAGGCGGATACTTATATAGCATATACACGCACGCGCGCGCTTACATGTACAGAGTCACACACGCACACGCACACACACACACACACATATATACTTCATTAGCAGTAACGGCCCATTTAGGTTACCATGTGCACAAAAGTGGCCGTAAAACATCAATCCTCATCACATCATCATTGGCAGTATTTTTACACCTAAGATTTACATATCATCATCATATAAACACTATATTACGATGTACTTACATCGATTCGATTCCTCTGTTTGTAAATTATCATAAGATATTACTTCGTAGGAGTGATATCCCGGTGTTAGGATACAAACAAACATACCCGCCGTAATCCATTTAACAAATATCATGCTGTATCCGGTGAGTTTTCACTCACAGAAACTCGCGTCTCGTCGTAACTCAACATTTAGGTATCCCAGAATGCCGCAAACACGTGACACAGTTCCGCTACTCGCGTATTCGCCGTACCTCACACGGGAATAAAGGGCATTAGAGATCTAATGTCGCTGATACACGGGAATGGCACTATCAGTTGCCGAGGATGTTTACATCACGTCAGAGACGTCTCCGATATAATCCGAGACTGCAATTATCTCTCGGTCAAACATCGATTGGATATTTGGTCGTATTATGATGGAAACTCTAATGTCGCAAACGAAGACCCGTTGGCCCGAAGGACGCTATACCCACTAATGACAATGATCAATGTCTTTGTCGTGTAAACGCTAGATGCTGTGGCTGTAAATGGGCTCTCGTCCGGAGAAACAAAACAGATCGTTGTCCTCTTTTCTAATAAATAAACAAAACTAAATAAATTAATTAATTAAATGATGACACTATATGTTGAAAATGGCGAAAACACGATCAGTAAAATCGGTGTTGATAAATTCGGGCGGATAGCTCGTATTATTAAATAAATGTATGGCAGTGCGTTTAGCCGAAGTTCTCAACTACCCGAGTTCAGATTGTCTGAAGGGTGTTTCGTTTATCTTTTCGCGTCATTATTTTTGGAGATCGCTCGGTCCATAGTGCATACAAGTGGCCTTAAACCAATAAGCATCACGTTATTATCCAGGCTGTGCTCAGTAGGCGACAGCCTGGGGGTAAATCCCCAAACTACACAAACAAACATAAGCATCACGTTATTATAGCAGACACACACACACGCACACACATACGGAAGTACGCATGCACGCACTCACGCACGCACGCACGCACGCACACTCACACACACACACACACACACGCACTCACTCACATACATACACACACACACACACAATATATATATATATATATATATATATATATATATATATATATAAGACGCGTTTTATTCGTTTGAATATCCATGTTATGTGGTGCAACATAAAATATTGTTCTGATGCTTTGAATAAACGTATTATGATAAACCTGATAAAGGAAGTACAGTAAAGTTGGTTATAAATAACCAGGATATAGCGAAATAGTCCATTTATTTCCGTAGTAAAGAAACTCTGATATAACGAAATTTATACAACGAAAACTTTCGTTCCCATCAGCATTAAATCAATATAAATCGTGCGCCGGTTATAACGAAATACGTCAGTCAGCCCAGCTACCTCTGTGATCATTGCAATCGTAAATGCAACAACCAATATGAAAATGATAATCAAATTTAATTGCATTGTTTTGACGACAGAAACATACAATTTTATTGTTACGTTAGGGTTCGATTAGATGGTGAGTAGATATTGACACCTGTCACTTCAAATGATAATGTGGCGTATTATAAACTGCGAACTTTGGATTGACAATAAACGTTATAAAACTGCGTTATTTACCATTATAACGAAATGAATTCCCACTTCCCTTGAATTTAGTTATAACCAACGTTTACTGTATTCGAGTAGGTTTATGAAATACCGTATATAAGGTGTTGTATTAGCGTATATAAGGTGTTGTATTAGCGTATATAAGGTATTGTATTACCGTATATAAGGTGTTGTATTACCGTATATAAGGTGTTGTATTACCGTATATAAGGTATTGTATTACTGTATATAAGGTGTTGTATTACCGTATAAAAGGTGTTGTATTAGCGTATATAAGGTATTGTATTACCGTATATAAGGTGTTGTATTACCGTATATAAGGTATTGTATTACCGTATATAAGATGATGATGATGATGGCCACATTTGTGCACATGGTAGGCCAAATGGGCCGAGCGACCTCCAAAGGGAATGAAGCAAAGTCAAAGATGAATCAACCTTCAGATATGCCTACGCCGAGATTCGAACACGAGTGGACCGTATATAAGGTGCTGTATTATATTAGCCAATATTCCTGTTATATCGCTCGTTCTCATTAGCAGCTGCGTTACTCCAATCTGTTATCATGACTCATCGATTATCAAAACGATGAGGAACAGACTATTTCAACGGTAAATTGGGTTAAATACTCACCAATATCTCAAATTTATATCTCATTTGTTGTCTTTCTTCGCCGATTTCCATCCATAATGCTAATGAAATAGAATTAAAATGCTTCAAAAAGATTCCACATCCAAAAACGCAACAACAGCATAAATTTGACGTTGCCGAACTCCGTAAAGACTGACAGATTCCGCCACCCACCGCCCATTATATAGATGCGACCAGCTTCGCCAAAATAAAACCAATTTGGTTCTGACATCGAGATTCAACTTCAACAAGATCAATCTAATTAGACGTGTTGCCATGATACTGGAAAAAAACGCTTTAATGTTGACCTGATATATTCAGAGATTAACTGATCAAAAGTGGGGAAAGATTACGAAGATATCTGAAGAAGAACAAAAACCCACTAATCCACATTACTAGATATTACTGGTCTAAATCATCGATTTCTATCAAAATTTGGTACTCGTTGTCTCCAATATAATTCGGCAGACAGACAACACAGATCTTCGTAATAACATTGATGACAGTAAAGATATGTGTGTCTCCTGAATCTCTCTCTCTCTCTCTCTCTCTCTCTATATATATATATATATATATATATATATATATATATATATATATATCGAAGTTGTTCTTATAGACAGTAACACAATTTCAAAATTCGAATGACTTTAAAACTGTTTATGAACCAGAATATTTCTAAAAAGCACCACTCAGCCATTATTACGCACAATGAAGCTTTTCTACTCGGATCAACAAAGCTAATTTCACATCGTGACCCGAATATATATGTGACCTAATTACAGGTGTCATCTGATTTGGCCAATTCTAGGTCACCATCTGTCTATCACTGACATAAATAATAGCTCGGCGGTAAAATAGGCGGGTTGAAGAACAAATTTCAGCCAGTTAGCTAGTCGAGACTTTGTAGCCAAAAAGGTCGGTCCCCCGCTTCCCTGATATTATGTTAACGATGTGTAACATCACAATATCAGGTTACTGTTACGGGGGGTTCCGTTAATATATATCCCACAAACGTGGTCGCGTAGCGCTGGAAATATGAATGGTAGCTATAATTATTGAAACATAACGCGGGGATAATTAGCCTACAAATGGACCGCAAAGAACCGAAGAATATAACAAAAATGGATCCAAAACAAATAAACGTTTTCCAATAAATAGAGCATTGTCTGGAAGAGAGTGGGAGGCAGTTTGTATCGTGGCTCAAAGATGCTGGCACAAATAAAAGCTTATTGATTGATGATGTATTTGCTGAATACCGTAGCCGAGATAATGATCTGTCGAGGAAACAACCACGATCCGTTAAAGAAAATTAATATTCATTTCTCAGGTACAGATTGAGCATAGAAATAACCGTAACGGAACAAAGAAAGGATTAATTGATCGGCATTTTCGTAAAGCAGATGGTTTCTACGACGTTATTAAGGCAGCTGGAAAAACGGGGATGCTTGGTTCTTTATAATACGTTCGCACACAGAGATAGCCAGAAACACACACACACATACACACACACATACACACACACACATACACATACACACACACACACACACACACATACACACACACACACATACACACATACACACACATACACACACACACACACATATATATATATATATATATATATATATATATATATAATTAGATGGATAGGTAGATACATTGATATACCAACAGTATGGGAGGTTGAATGTAACTAAATGTTAATGTCAGGTGAGAAAATCCAGTCAAGACGTGTGACAAAATATCATAACGTTTCCGTATACAACTTATACTACTACTACTGTGTTGTATGGTTAGGGTCGTTTGTTTGTTTTGATAGTTTGTATGAAAAGACACTGATACAGAGAATTACCTATCATTATCACAACCTTTAAACGATACATCATGGATCTGATTGACAGAAGCGAATTATTCATGTTGAGACAAGTGTCTCATTTGTGCCTGAGTCGATGTGTAACAAAACTCGAAAATGATATTCACGTACAGTCGTAATTATATAGAGTAACGCGTTCAGCTTATATGACGGTAGCTGTTGACAATGTTTATGTTAAGCAGGTCTCTGTGTGTGTGTGTGTGTTTGTGGTTTCTGTATCTCTCGCTCGCTGTGTGTGTATGTGTGTGTGTGTGTCTGCCTGTCTGCCTGTATGTGTGTGTTCTCTCTCTCCTCTTTTATGAGTCTGTGTGAGTCGCTCGCTGTGTCTTTCTTTGTCTCTCTCAGTGTGTGTGTGTTTGTGCGTGTGTCGTATGAATAAATTTAGTCACTACTAACAGGATATGATTCACTGCGAACGACGAATGAATCACGTGAGAATACGTAATGATTGACACCATATCCCTCGATAAACATAACGCGACATCATCACGACAGAACATCAGAATATAACACCACAACATAACAGCACAACATAATATCAACAACAAAATAAAACATGACGAGAGTTAACACCTCAACATAACTATTAGCTATATCGACGATAACTACCGTGGTGAGTACACTTTATTTGTTGTGTTCTGTGTCAGTTTGACTTGTACCTACAACTTCCTTGTTTAGGTAACAATCATATACCGGTAATATGGTTTGTTTGTTTGTTTGTTTGTTTGTTTGTAGTAGTTGTTGTAGTAGTAGTAGCAATTGTTGTTGTTGTTGTTGTTGTTTGTTGTTGACTCTAGATTGATATGTACCAATACGTCAATGATATTTGACAGTGTGTTATATATGTTATCAGATAACGTTATCTACACGTTGTGTTATACAGTTTATATATTTATAAGTCAATATCGTAACTTGTTATTGGAGAAGTGTTTTATGTAAATGAAGGCGAATAGTGTGTAACAAATAGTCACATAATGATTATAAAGTTGTGTATTAATAGAAACTATCCTACATCATGTGTGTGTGTATGTGTGCGTGTGTGGGCGCGTGCGTGCTTAGGTGTAATAAGATTATATAAATTTAAGTGTAATCATTTGTTAATAATAATAATAATCTTATGATTATTATTATTATTATTATTATTACATTTTATTAGGGTGAACCACTGAACGCCAAATGGCATCAGGAAGTGAAGACGAGTTGAGACATCTCCTAGAAAAAGATGACCCTAGAAATAAAATCATAGAACGCGGTAATCACCTACAGAAAGCAACTACTAGCACAGGTAAATAATTGCCTTAAGCACAGGTAAATAATAAATAGCAATTTCCAAGCACAGGAAGATAACATTAAACAATAATATTTTACGAATAAATTTATATTTGTGTATTATTATCAATTATTATGCGTGTGTGTGTGTGTGTGTGTGTGTGTGTGTGTGTGTGTGCCACTATATATATATATATATATATATATATATATATATATATACGTATGAACTGTCACTTAAAGATAGATTACGAGAACATCTTCATCGTCACGCTGCCTTAGCTAAAGTCCTACGTGAGAAAGAGGAGAAGAAATCGAGATTTGAGAAATGGAAATTTGGAAAAAAGAAAAAACATAGACAAGTTGTCAGAGAGACGGAAAATGTACCTGTAGAGGATGATACTGTGGGCTCATTAATCGGTGACAGTTGCGTGGAGAGCCTACGAAGTGCTGAAATGTGAGTAAGACATTGTATGGGTCAATAAATCTCATCTTATTTCGTCAGGGATTATCGGGAGGTTTTCTCAAATCGTAAAGTCGAGAGAATATTTGAAAATTAAGGTAGGAGGATTTTAACTGCAGAATGTCATGTTAACATTAATAACGATGGGTAGCTCATTGGTGTATAAATCGTGAAATTCAATTCCATTGATGTCTGTGTTTGTGGGGTGTTTCATTCACAAATAAACAGATTCGTGACAGAACTTCTATTTCTACACGGATGGTAGCCACTCGGTCGTATGTTCCAGGTGAAATCAAAACTGATGCTAAATAATGCTCCCCCAAAGAATGATTTAAGTCTTACCCCAAATAAACAAAACATTTACTCTCTCTCTTTCTCTCTATCTCTCTCTCTCTCTCTCTCTCCCTCTTTGTTGATAGCGTATTGTTTTAATCGTCTAGTATTATCAATTTTTTCACTCACTTGCCACCAGACTGCGTTAGTGCTGTATTCTCCTATAAGGTATCCAGATAATCGTATTCAGGATGAATTCTGCTTCTAGTCCTCTATACCGAGGAGTTTAGGACTGATAGCGAGAGTGAATGTTTCTATTAAAGCTGATTGTGTTCACCTTAAGTTGGAAGATGTGTTTAACCTTTTAACATTTGAGGTTATCATGCTCATATTAAAATATCCTTTTTTACTAAGGTCTATGGTATATAGTTATCCAGCTCATCTGTTAATCATTTTGTAATCAGAAGATCTACCTTTAATGTATCCGTTTCCCATTAGAAGAGTATAACGTCTATCTATAACTATATTATAACACGTTTATGATCCGGTTTTTGCAGTTATGGGTCACACAATGTTGGCAATGCTGAAAATGATGATGACGATGATGATGATGACGATGATGATGATGATCATCATCATCATCAGTATCATCACAACCCTGGACCTACTAATTATAACACCTTGACTGATGTAATCAACAGAGACATCAATTTTGACATCGGTGTTAATGAGATGATTTCTCGTGCAGGTAATATAATTATAATATTGTCTCTATTATGTTGCTGACTTAGCTATGAGAAAACAGATCTGCCTCTAGCCTTTGTTGTTGTTCTGTTGTTGTCGTTGTCATGTTGTTGTACTTGCTGTTATTGGTGGTGGTTGTTGTAGTCGTGGTGATAGTGGTGGTGGTGGTGATGTTGATAACGACGATGATGACGACGATGATGATGACGATGACGACGACGACGACGACGACGATGATGATGATGATGATGATGATGATAGTGGTAGCGATGGTGATGGTGATTGTTGAGGTGGTGATGGTGATGGTAATTCTGTTGATTAGGATGATGGTGATGATGGTGATGATAGTGGTGGTGATGGTGGTGTTGCTGGTACTAGTGATGATGATGATGATGATGGTGATGATGATGATGATGATGGTGATGGTGACGGTGGTGATAGTCCCTGTTATTATGATGATGGTGATAATTGTGGTAGTGATGATGATGGTAATGTTGATGAATCTTCTTCGTTGTTATTGTTGTTGTTATTGTTGTTATTGTCTTGGTGCTGGTGGTGGTGGGGCGGAGGGGTGGGGTGGGGTGGAGGTATTATCTGTGATGAACGAAGTTTCAATAGAAGTTGATCGTGTCACTTTTATATCCAGATCCCAAAAGACGACTCATGTTGCTAATATGTTTACAATATGTTTCCTCTGAATCTTTGTACTACTAACTAACGATGTTCAAATCTGTAGAAGTTCTCAGTGGTGGCACCGAGGATCATTTCAAGAAGATAACAGATCCTCAGGTGATAGTATCCCATCATAGACTGAAGATGACGAGAAAATTCATTATTACGGTGACAGGTGTTTTGTGTGTTGTTGCTGTTGTTGTTGTTATAGGTAAGCATCACGACCGGATAGAGGGTGGGTGCATGCCTGTTTGTGTGTGTGTGTGTGTGTGTGTGTGTGTGTATGTGTGTGTGTGTGTGTGCGCGCGCGCTAAAGGTAATGACAAATAAAGCCTATCACATGTTATCATATTTTCAGTTATTCTTTTTATTTTTCATCCATGGAGGAAGTGATGCTTGTAAAATGTCTTCGTACTACCATCATCGTCGTCATCAGGATAATACTATCTTTATAATATATTGTATGTGTACGTGTCGGCCCTCGGATGTGTTTCTCTCTTCATATTTGGACATGGACGAAGTTTCACGGAAGTGTGGTCCACGAATTAACCAGAATTCCGGAAGAACAGAGCAAAACTGTCTCGGAAACGTCAACACTAAACGTTGGAAGCCAGAAGCCAACGGCACATTAACATAGCCGCTGGATGGCAGATTCTCACAAAACGAAAATTTGAGGGACGAACTGAGGTCAGCCGGCGACACGACGATGAGTACAAATCTCGTTCCCGAAGCCTTGTCATTGGCATCGAACTACCTATACGTCATCCAAATGCGTCATCTATATCATCATTGATGAGAGTCTTTACACCTTCAGTAGAAGAAAGTGATGAAAGTCTATAATACTACAATTGTTTAATGCTTTGCTTGCGATCAGAATTGAACAAGGTTACTGATTTGATTCGGCAAATATACAATTTTGTTTTTAAAAAAAGAATAAAATACACACATATCTGATCAAACTTATACCGGGCTGCTTAGTGAAATTAAACTAAGAGATTCATGATGTCATTAATTATTGAATGTTATAATTCAGAGATGGTCTGTGTGTGTTCGATTATGGCTAAACTATATACAGATTATATAGTTATGATATGAAATACTATTGAACTGAACTGAAATATCTCAGTTATTATTACTCGTGCCTCTGTGATGTTTGTCTTAGCTCACATGTGTTTCATCACAGTCAATGTACCTGATGACACTTCTAAGCTTGATATTATATGATTACAATGTTTATTAATGTATTACTCGTTGATTAAAATGTATTTACTAATTATTAATCAATATTCATATACTATTGCTCAGACCAGTCAGTTAATAATTGTAATACAATTTCTCAACTATTATTATTATATTTAAATTAACAGCAACAATCTCTGCTTCAGGGAATCTTGTTGATACTTTGTTAAGATTTGAAACATTTGGACAATTTCATCTAGATGTTAATATTCAAGTGTGCATTTTTAAGTATGGGATCTTGTTGGGATTTGATGGATGTCATGATATGGGTGGGAAGGGTGATCCTCGTGGATTATGGTTGAAATGACTTTAGACCAAATATGGGGGAGGATGAGATCAACTTCCAGCCATTGTACCAGTCAATGGGGGATGATGATGATGATGATGATGATGATGACTATGAATAACCTTTTAACAGGTAGTGATTATTATGAAACGGATGAATTCCAAAAGAAATTCTCTAATATTCACTGTATCTTATCTTGTTTCCATTAAAACTGTTGTAGATAGTTTAAATTCAAACTGGGATAGTTTCAAATATTTACTCTGTGATCTGCATCGTGAAACATTTGCCTTTGACTTCATTGGGATAAGTGAAGTATTTGGAAATACCGATGATCGTCATTTTGTCTACCAGGGTATCATGATTTTTGGCACAAACAAGGGATGACAAAAGAAGTGGTGGAGTAGGATTATTTGTAAAAGAAATATTTTCCTTTGGTTTTCTTTCTCAAATTACCAAACCTACCAGAGTTACCACATCTACTGCTACATTACTAGATCATATGTACTCAAATACTACTTTGCCAGAGTCCACAAATGGAATCATAATTAATGATGTAGCTGATATCATTTTGGAATATTTTACATCGAGAAATATAAAAATAACAATTCGAGTGTAAATATCAAACTAAAACCTTTTCAGAGAAAAATGCTTTAGAACTGAACCACTTATTATTACGAACAGATTTTAGTTCTGTTTATGATTATAATTTCCCTGATCTTGCATATAACAATTTCATTGAAACTGATTTATCAGCTTTTAATTTAGCATTTCCAGTTTAAAATGTTAAAATGAATAGAAAGTATATCAAATGTGAATCATGGAAAACTGAAGGACTTCTAGTCTCATTACAAAATAAATTTAGGAAACTTTAAAATACTTCTGTTAGTAACAGTCTTGTGTATAAAACATATTTAAATCATTACAATAAACTTAAAAGGAATATGAAAATAAAATATTTTAGAAGTCTGCTAGAAGCAAATAAACACAATATTAAAAATATGTGACAAATAATAAGAACTGCCATTAATAAAACTACTGATAAATAAAAATTTACCTCAAACATTCAACATAGATTGTAAAATGCAACTGATGAATTTCAAATAGCTGAGTGATTTAACGAATGTTACGTCAATATAGGCAAACATACGAGTGAAAATGTTCCAAAGTCTAATAAGCATTTTACAGATTATCTAAAAATAAATCAGATTGATATTATGTTTCTAGAACCAGTTGATGAGTGTAAAATTAGAGAAATTATAAATAACCTCAAACCCAAAATGAGCTTGAGACATGATGCAATTTCCACTAAAATTACGAAAAAAATCCATCTAGGCATCATTCAACCATTAACCTATATTATATACAAATCATTAGAATCCCTAAGGACACCAGCATTACAGATGGGTGCATCTTCGATTACCCATAATGGGTCAGTAAAAAATCTAGGGGTTATTTTGGACCAATGTATTAACATGTATGAACATGTCACACCAGTATTCCGAGCTGCCTACTACCATCTTAAGAACATCTACTGTTTAAAAGCATTCTTGACACAAGAATCACTTGTAACTGTAGTCCATGTCTTTGCTACATCTCGTATAGACTATTATAACTCCCTGTTACAAGGCATATCTGATTATAACACTAATCGCCTTCAGTGAATTCAGAATAGTGCAGCTCGCATTGTAACAAATACAGAAAATATGATCATATCACCACAATTCTTCAAAAAAACTACATTGGCTACCTGTTAGACAGCTTATCCATTTCAAGATTTTGTTAATAATCTATTAATGATATGGCACCAGAATACCTGTCTCAACTGGTGTCCATTAGAAAGTCATCCCGAAAACTCAGTGTTGCAGCCCCCACTTTGTGGAATAGGTTGCCGGCAAATATTAGAAATGCGTCGTCTCTTGAAAATTTTAAATCTCTTCTAAAAGCATATCTATTTAAGCTTGCTTTCACAGATAATTATTATCTTTTAAATCATTACAGGGTTTTACAGACATATTATTTTGGTTATTATTATATTACATATTATTTGTACAGCGCCTTTGAATGGCTCCTGCTAGTAAGGGCGCTTTATTAAATATACATTATTATTATTATTATTATTGATGTTATCAAGAAACTGGAACAAAGAATCGAAGTCAAAGATAAAATACCCTTCACACATGCCCACGCCGAAATTCGAACTCAGGTGGTAGTGCTATGTGTTCCAACGCTCTACCAATTAGACTACGGAGGCGCCCTCATTAAGTTGCCAATATTTCATTAGGTTTTTCTGAGTTTCAAAATTGTAAACTTTCATTTGATTTTATTGGCATAAGTGAGGTCTACCGCTTTAATATTGATGAACATTAAGTCGTTTCGGGATATCACGTATTCGAATCTATGATCACTGAAATTGTTTTTCATCGTCCAGATAATTAATTCTTGAATTAATTTACAGGCCAAATACTGCACCTGAAGCATATATCAATGTTTTATCACCTACACTGCTAAATATAGTAAATGTTATAAATGACGAGCCTATATAGACTCGATTTTGTTCTGGGAGATATGAAGGTGGATTGAATGAAGTTAGGATGTCATCTCAAAAGTAATGACTATTTTGATCATATATTTCACGCAGTTTCTTACCTGTAATCAATCACAAAGCCCACGAACGTTACACCATCATCAGGAACTATTAAAGATCATAGTTATCCCAGTAACGTATCTAGTCCCAGTGATGCTGTTATTAGAGTCACTATCGAGGCTGTTGTTTGTTTGTTTGTTTTTGTTTTTCGGAGAGAATCCCCAGGCTGTCGTTTAATCAGCACAGCCTTTCGAGGCTGATCATTTTGGTGTTTTTTCTTATATACAACCGACACTCAGAACAACTGTCATAGACAAATAAGATAGTACTGGGAGGCAAATATAAACCGATTTATAAATACAAATGGCGAGTTCGTGAAATTATACGGGATTGCATTTGAAAACCCTTCCCACTAGGTTCCCTTAGACTACACAAAAACATATACAGAGAAAGATTATTCGCTTGTTACCTTGAGACTTTACACTATCTACGCAGACGGGCAAACTTCGTTCAGACAAATTAAAATATCCCTCTAAATTAACACACATAAAACTTATAATTAAATGTTCAATAAGTTAAATCCAACATGAAATTTCAATACTACAAATTGATGTTAGACGAAAATAAACTTGATATGAGAAGAAAAAGAGCTTGATCTATATAAATACATGTGATAGGAAAACAAAATGATAAAACCAGTTTACTTTTATCATTTTAAATAACTGGTTAAACTGTTAGCAAAACATTTTAAGTTACCTACAGTTTACTGAAAACTCCACCAAATTAGGCAAATAATCAGCCATAATGTATCCCCAAACTAAACTTAATTTCAACTATTACACGCCAAATCCTGTCTCACAAAGTTTAAAAAAAGTTATTCTGACAAATATTATTGATACTACACAAAAACACTTAAATCTTAATCTTCTTTTGGACGCAATGGAATTTTGACTAAGATACACAGACAAGAGATAAATATTAATACCGTAATCATACCTCAGATTATAAATAAATCACTCCCTACCGGTTTAGATCCGGATAATTTGAACATTTAATAAGCTTACTTCCGATTTTCTAGAAAACATTGTTCTAAAAAAAGACCGCACGGCAATTTGACATCGTTTATTAACGTAAATAAAATCTTATTCAATTCAAAAGAATTATTTCAGAATATAAATTCAATATACACGAGATATAGTCAGGTAGAAAATATATTTAAAAAAACTTTTATAATAAATTATTTGCGATCAACTAATAAGTGATTTAATATGCTGATAAAATAGCCTAGAAAAATTACTTTGTACTTGTGAAACATCTTAACCAATTTTAAACTCTTTTGCCAGCCTACATCCGAAATGAGCTATTTTTTATTGATTTCAATAAGGATTTCGACCCGAATAATCCACCATACATCCAATTGTGCTTTTCTTTAACCCCTGAGCCGAAATTAAAGTAATTAATGAAAGCCTTAATACATGGAGTTATGAAGCTTAATTTTCTAATCGAATTCAATATGTTAAACTTGACAATTGTACATTAGGTGTGGTGAGCCACAAGGATCCATCTTAGGTCCATTACTTTAACTTATTTATGTCAATGTATTTGCAAATCAACCATATTAATATATAATCTTTTGGTGATGATACAACAGCATATATATATATATATATATATATATATCATATATATATATATATATATATATTCCATTATGAACTAAGCCCCAAAAGCAAATAATTATTTATTTGAATGATTCCGTGCCAAAAATAAATTGTTATTAATCCGAAAATGGAGCCATCTAACTTGGCTAGATCAAGTCTAAGCATAGCGTGACTAACCCTTGAAAGATTAAACTGTAATAATTTGGCAGATAAAGGTGTTGGCATCTATACAGATGAATCCTTATATTTGAAAGAAAATAACATTTGTCCCTCGTAAAACACCTTTTGCCATCCCATTGTTTAAGAATTCTTTTCAAATCGACTTACAACAGCCACGAAGATCCGTTATTTAAATGATCCGTTATTTAAAAGGTGACACATTTTATGAATATTATGTCGTTTATATTTAATTTTATTTACAATAGACTACCGCAGTAATTTAATTCGACCTTCAAATTCAACAATTAAAGTCATGACATCCAAACCAGAGGAAAGTCAACTTTGCTTCATCGCTCGGAATTCTGTATTTTACTTGCAAGCTTACACCGTTCACATTTCCACATACATCGAACACATGGTACGTCATGACTGCAAATAATCTTCTCTCTCTCTCTCTCTCTCTCTCTCTCTCTCTCTCTCTCTCTTCTCTCTCTCTCTCTCTTTCTCTCTCTGCTCTCTTCTCTAAGAGCCAAATTATGGCATTTTCATTAATTGTTTACAATAATTTTTCAAGTGTCCTATTGTTAATTATAATGACTGCGGCTCAAAGTAAGCGCAGCTCCAAGCATAGGCTCATCGATGTCGGCCCGCAACATGGTATTGTTATTCACTGCGCAGGCGGTTTGAATATTGAATCTATTATAGCTTAATAATATTAAAGTTTCTATCGTCTGCTGTGATATGGCATTTCATTGATAGTAACGCTGAATAACAATGATAATCGGCCTATTTCATCATAATTATCTTAACGTTTACACATCCTCGTCAATGCGTCCTTGCAGAAAATATAATATTTGTTTTGAGCTTGATTAAATTTCCAAACTGAAATCTGTCAAGGAAGCCATCGTCACGCCAAACCCTACACAAAGCTATTCAGCAGTATATGTGTTATCAGTACCAGCACGGCGTCTGATATCCTGATAAATACTATTTGGACAATATGAAAGACGGCTACTACAGGTGTAAATAATTAACTTTAAACAAATATACTGCAAATGTGCAGTGTTGTTGTTTATTGCTATTATTGTTGTTGTTGTTGTTGTTGTTGCTGTTTATTGTTATTATTATTATTGTTGTTGTTGTTGTTGCATTATTTATTTATCACAATGATTCCCGTATTCTCCTTCAATAATAATCCTCACTAAACATATTATTATTATGCTACTTTGTATGTGGACATGTCAATAATTAACTTAGTAGAGATCATCGAATGTAAACAGTATAGCCGAAATAAGATGGTGTTTAAGGTAAATAATTGTATTTGATTATTTGTTGCTGTTCTTCTATTTCTAATTAAAATCAATAATTAGCAACATTGGGTTTTTATGGGGAAATTTATTGCTTTTGTTGTTGGATTATTATTATATTATTATTATTATTATTATTATTATTATTATTATTATTATTATTATTATTATTATTATTATTATTATTATTATTATTATTATTATCATTATCATTCATTATCATTATTATTATTATTATTATTATTATTATTATTATTATTATTATTATTATTTTACTATTATTATTAGTAGTAGTAATAGTAGTAGTATTAAGTAAATGTTATACAGAATCATGTTAGTTACCACCCATCACGTTAACATTTACCCATCAGCGTGTTATCAGTCAACATCAGATGCTGAGATTAAGATATTAAGATGTATTTATTGATAACTATACGTCTTTGGATATAACTCGTTTATTGGTCAACGTATAAGATCTCAGGTTTGAGAGGTAGGGTTCAAAAACAAAACGCTATCACTATGTCCTATGCATCACGATGCAAACACTCGGGTAAGAAAGCCATTGGTATCAAATCTTTCAGGTTCACCTTCATCCAGGTTTTGTCAGGTTTCACTAGATACAGGTTAACATCGAGGCCAAACTAGAAAGATAAGTAAGACGGTTTGATCATTTTGTTAAAACAACAACTGTGAGGATCTTACGAAGGTCATACGATATCATCAACCCTGGATCTTGAAATACCTGTATATTTGAATGTTTTGTAATCTTACATAAGACTGTTGCAATGGACACTCAATCCTATGAATCTCGGACAGGTCGATGTCTAAAAATTATTTCCAAGCTTAATATAACACTCTACCGATACTACAATGACTATTGTTATTATTATTATTACTGGCAAAACTGCACACCTAGTTAACTGGACAAGAGGGCTTTTATTCTGAGTGATTATCGTATTTAACAGACAAACAGACAGACAGACAGACAGAAAACAAAAAAAAATACGCACCTCAGATATAACTTGTCTACATGCTCCACAAGGAGCCTTAAACTCATCTTTAATGTCGCTGAAATATGTGAAGGTATATATATATATATATATATATATATATATATATATATATATATCCATGTATATATTTATATATCAAATGGTACCAATATTTAACTCGGTTATGTATAGTGTGATTACTCGATTACACAAGTTTTAGAGACCAAATATTAATTACTATAGGATAATACTTAGATAACGTGAAATAAAGTTCCAGTGCGTCACGTTGATCTCCACTAATTAGCAAGGTCAACATGAAGTTTTAGTAATCTCTTGTCATCAGTTGATTCATTGTTCAAATATATAAGTTGCTTTAAACATATTCTGAATTTTTTATTACTTTTTTAACAAAGCGCATTATTGTAGCTGTAATGATTATTGATAACATTGTATGCGTAATATCCTTTGATCGATGTTTTTATTCTAGATATGAAATGCTTAAAATCAATATACGGTTCGTCAAATATAGTTTCATCGTAGATACAATCAATTGATAAGCTCTGCACAAATACATATTGTGCATTTGAACAGGTGTTAAGATAACCGAAGCTAATTCGGGACATCGAAGATATTCGGAACATCGAAGATATTCAAGAATGTTTATAATATTTGATCTGTTTTGATGAATACGTTTATTGCCAACTAAATGATCAAAGTCGCTGTAGATGTAGTGATAATAATCGGGTTAATGTTTATGTTCTAATCACGTGGTTCATTATTCATCTGGTGTTGGTATGTGGAACACGAAGAACCCCATCATTTGTATGATGCGGCCTTTTCCTGAACATTATTACAGATAAAGACAGGTATAGACTTATTGCCATTACTAGTGTTTCTTCCAAGATTTTAGAACCCCGTCGTTGGTGAATATATATTTACAGTTGGAAACTTCTAACAATGAATTTGAACTTTAAAACGAACATGGTATGGATATGTATGAATACACTCTCAAACGAATACCACAATAAAATAATTAACTTTCCAATCCAGTATGTATTCGTTATCTTGATTCTTGGAAAGCATTTGATCCTATTAATCATAGGGTCACTTTAATAGACCTGTTAAACGTAATATTGATATCGTCTTGATTAGGGTGATCCTTATATGGGAGTAAAAAGTTTATTTCTGATTTTTCAAACGCTCACCCCTTAAATGTGTTTGACTTGACCAATAACTGTAGTAAGTCAAATTATGAAGAATTTGAGCAATATCTAGAGGTAGCTCAAAGCTTTTGAAATTTACTAAAATAGGTATATTTCGTGTAATTTACAAAAATAATATATAAAAGTATTTATTCACATTCAGCATGTTCAATCTGAACATTAGTGGACAGTGGTGGTAGCATGATACATACATACAGACAATTAAAACAGTTACATCATTATATCATTAAAACAAACAAGTACAACTCCTTGCATATTGATTGAATGCTGAGCCAATATTACTGTCCGTCATTGAGATGATGATCATTAATGTCAATGATCATATGATTCAGAAGTGTCACTAGTTATTAGTAGTTAAGGTGCTCTTTTTGGCATCAGGGAAGTGGTGTCTGTGGTCCTGAACTACTTGGAGTAGGTACTGCTTTTGCTCTTGATCATTTGTCAGCAAGGAGTTGTATTCCTCGATGAGAGCCACACCCCTCTCGGCTGTGTCGTTAACGACTTTCAAGCTCCGCGTGATTTCAAGTGCTCTCTTGTAGTCATCTCGGGAATTCCACGTATCGGGATCCGCCTGCAGGAAATCTGTTGTTATGTCAAGACATCGGCAGAAGTTCATGGTGTTTGTGGTCACAAAATTGGTTAAAGACATATCCTTGATTGAGGTTGGTTACGATTTTTGATGAGAATTTAGTTACAGCAGCCTTGGATATTGCTGAATTAATGTCTTCATATGCTTTCAGATTCTGAAGGAAGTTCAGGTCATTACGAGGTGCATATATGGCATCAGGAGCGATGAACCAAGCCTTTACATATAGTCTGACGATGAACACACATACATCATGTATGCCTCTGTTTTCATAGGCAGTGAGGTGGAACTGGTCACGAAACAGATAATTTTTAGCACATACAATGCTTTTGCCATCCAGCGAGCATGGTGTATTGCTCCTGGTGCCATGAAGTGTATGCCACGTTGAGGAGTACCACCCAGAAATATTATTACAAGTTCTAAGAGTTCTCTGTAGTCATCTCGAGACTGGAATGTTTGAAGCTGCTTCAGAACAAAGTCAATTGCTTCATCTTTGACATCTGCAATTGAGTTTAGTGTGTCATCAGCAACTACTCCTGGTTTGAAGTTTGATCAGTCAATGTATTCCCAGTGCTTCTAGACTCGCTTGAAGATTTGAACATCAGGACCAGAAGTCGCCCCCATACATGTAGTAAATACACAGGCAAGAACGAGTTATAGTATATGATGCCGACAAGCCAAGCATAGCAGATTACGGCCCAATTTTTCTTCCAGTAATGGACATGCGCCATTGATGTGACCTGTGTTGGTGGACGTTGTGTCAAAACATAGTGCTCTGATCAGATGTTGTACCCCCCAGTTCTCTAATAACTGATTGACGGCTGTAGCTTGGGCCTCACCAATGCCGGAGATCAATTTTGGTACACCAAGTAGTTGGTTTGTTTCCAATCCAGACACGATAACAGGTAAACGATCTACTAATTCTTTTCCCGTGAGATCCTTCAAAGGTTCCCCATCCCAATGGACAATCAGTGGGGTATTTGGGTTAAACTTGCTCTTTAGCTGCTGGGAAATATCCTGACGAAGCTTATGGCGTTCGCGGCGGATTGATGATCTGTTGATTGAGTAATCGTTAACATTATTTTAGAGGCTCCTGACAGTGGCTGCAAGCATAAAAGTTGCTTTGCAGTCAGACAGCTTTGTCCTATCCATTGTAGCAGCCAGCTCTTCTAGTCCTCTTTCTATGCTTAGGCGTAGAAGTTGAAGGTTCTTCTGACTGGTTTCCTATGAACGGCAAGAAATCATCATCTGTATTGCCTGTCTCCGTATTGTCAGCACTGTCTGCAGAAACACATAGTTCAACGGTTTCATTCATGGAGTGCTCTTCCTGCTGAGCCTGTTGCTGCCTATTGTAAGCATTTTCTTTCTTTTTTAATGCCCGTGCCTCCTTCGTTACAAGAACGTTGTCCACGGGACCCATACAGCCACGATGTCCGCTCTCCCTTTGGGCGAGAAGAAACTCTCTGTCTTCTGGATTTTTTATCAAAGTGAGTGCATCCTGGTGTGTAATATCAAAAAGATCTCCAAGCTGATCTACGAAAGCTGCTTCGTTGGTTCTATAAGTCTTGCTTTGTCGGCTGGCGTTCTTCTTCAGCTTTTTCCACTTTTCGAAAAGTATTTTGAGCTGTTTCACAGCATGATGCTGGGGTCAAATAGGAACTCGGTTTTTATCCAAGAATACTTGTACTTCTCCAATAACAGTGGTGGCACTTTCATGGATGCTTTTTTTTTCTTCAAGTTTTATGGTGATAAGCGAACACACACAAAACCTGCTTCTTGGAGGGTAGGTTTGTCCCTGTGATTTCTGTCTCTTCAGTTCCAAGTAACCATAAAGAAGCTTTACTTCGTGATACTGACATTTCTATGATATTGATGGAAATATCGGATTTAGGGGCTGACATCAGCATTGAAAATATAGGTTTATTTATTCTGTGGCCCATGAGTAAAACCACCCACCACATGCAAGTAACATTCCAATGATCAATATTGACCGATTAAATAAAACAGAATATCTTCTTTGGAACTATCAGTGAAGTGAATGAATACACGACTTGATGATATACACAATATACATAATGTGCCAATATGCGATTTTTCGCGTATATCTGGATATTGTGTTAAACTTCAAAGCTATTGAGCTACTTCTAGACTTTGGTTAATACTGCTGTAACTTTGCCCATATTTTTTATTCATCTACTGGAACACACACATGGGGTGAGAGTATGAAAATTACCATCACAGCTGGCCCTGTCTCCTGTATAGGTCCCCTATCTGTTAATACCTTCCTCTTTGATTTCAGTGGATGAATGCGCTGGCTTTGGTACATCAAAAATAATTGGAATAGCATTCTAGATAAGTTTACCTCTTGTCTGGTTCATGAATTCCGTGTCAGTGAAATGCATATCATACATTCTACAATTAGTATTCAAGTAATTTAAATCTTTCCTCGTCATATATCTAAACGACAACAATTAATAACCCATCTTTTACTTCTGTCAATAGAAAAAATAACAAAATGAATGTTTCTACCACTAGTTGAGGTATTTAATAATTAATTTCATAACATTTAAATTAAAAATAGAAGTCCATATATATCAATTGCTTACGTTTAAAAATAAATATGGATGCAGGTGATCGTGTAAATACTCAGCTATTTATAATTAGTGTAATTAGGGAAAAATTATCTGATTATTATTATAGTAATTTTAGAAGTCCAATTATATTATTAAAAATAACAAAGTAAAATATATCTTCAGTGGCTCTAGTACATGTAACTGTAAGCTTATGTATATATTACATACCCATTTTGTGATTAATAGGTTGATATTGTTCAATAAAAGTTAATAAGATTTTGTCTGAAACAAATATAGATCTAGGTAGATCTTGCTTGGGCCTACTGCTTGTGTCATGTCAAGTAGGGGCATGTCTACTTCAAATTGTTATGCTTATTTATTAAATATCCTTTATCTAAAAATCTGGTGCGGTTTATTATTATTATCATAATAACTCATGTGTTAAGAGGATCGACAGTACTCCATTTTTAACCGTTTTGTGTATGCTATTTACTTCACCGTGTTACACGTATATGATATAATTAAATTCCGAAGTAAATTCTATCTGTATGGATATATCGGTTTGTCTCTAAACAAATGTGCAAAATTCACATACCAGGAAATGGCCAGAGCTTTAAATTTCCGGTGACCTTGAGACGCGGCAGTCATAATAGCAATTCTCTCAGCACATACCGTGAGACCGTAACAGGCATTCTCTACATTGGATCCTGAATAATATAAATAAATATATAAATATATGTATGCGCGCGCGTATGCGTGCGTGAGTGCGTGCGTGCGTACGTGTATACCAACGACTACCTGTGTATATTGTCCCGTCCTCACAAAGGATGGCCGCGCCGACGTAAAAGTTACTATATGGACAATAAGCAAGTTGGCGACTTTGATGAGCTTTTCCCATCAAAATCCTTATCTGAGGGTCGGCGTCGCCTTCTGAAACATATAAAAGTCGAACCTCAATAAGATAACACCGAAACATCTCTTTTCATCCGTTACGACCTCGGATATCGGAGACATATATATATCGAACAGATGTATCGCCTGGAGCACATCCGGAAATGTGTCCCTCCGGAGCTGAGTTGATCTCCCGCAGTTTTCTTCTCGTATGCCGAGGTTTGCTAACCTTTGCCGTCTCCCGGATGGTCAGGGTTTTATTACTGGCGTTTGTTTTATGTGTTTTGTTAGAATAATTAAGATTGCATTCATTACCTGATTACAAGATTGGTTGTTGCTAATATAACTTCGGCGAACATTTGGCAACAAAACTGTAAAAAGGAAGATCTCTGTTAAAAAGGCAAAGATACTTCATCGTATTATTGGTAGAGACATACCCGACGAGGCATTCTTTCTATTAATGTGGCAAAATAAACATACAAATCCAACAGCTTATCTATATGTGTATATGTGTATGTATGTGCAAAATAAAACATATAAATTCTGAGATACCTAGCAGTAAGCAGTTTATACCTGTACTAGACGACTATTGTACTAATCAACCTTTCTCTCGTAAAAATGTCGGCTATTTATAAAGGTGAATTCTTTCAGAATAACCGTTTTTAATACTAAGTCGTGTAATGTTTCATCGGTTCTTTTCATTACGGGAACACTTCTTGTATGGCCAAAGCTAGTAGATTTATCACTTTCTGTCGATTTATAAATTAATAAATTGTATTATTAAAACACAGCTCACCCCTATGTCCTTCTCCATCGGCCATTGCAATTCCAAATTAATTTATATCAGGGTTAAACTCCGTTGTGCGTCTATTCCGCTTGTAAACCTTACACGCTAATAACATAAACTAATACGGTTGTTATCACTTGTTTGTTTGTTTCAGACTACAGGTCAAATGTCCGATCATATCAGTTTAGTTTGGATACTGAGAAAGACAGTGACAACGGTTAACGTGTTATACACGATACTCTATACATATAGGTATGTGGCGCCCTCCATGGCCTAACTGGTAGCGCGGTTGGCCGCAGATTTATAGCATATGGGTTTAAACCCTGGCGAGGCTATGTCAGAATGATGTTTCATACTTCACTTCGCCTCATTACCTTTGGATGTCGCTCGGCCCATTTAGCCTACCTTGTGCCAAAAATGTGGCCGTAAAAGAACAACATTTAGATATGAGTCACTCGTGTTCGTGGGTTTGTGTGTGTGTGTCCTACAAAAATCACCCGGACAACAACAAAATACATACAGTTGGTTCGGGAGCGTCCGCTGAGTGTTACATCTTGAACGTTCCGGAGTTCTGTGTAAACAGTGGTGCTGTGGACCGACTGGACGCTGGATCCGGAGATATGATTCAGAGAAATGCGTTCAGCTGAGGTAACCAACAAGAGTTTCGAGACGTTCAGGTGCATGTTGCCCGTTACGCCATGTACTGTGAGTTATATGGTAGAAGCATCGTTTGTGTTGACGTCTGTGTTGAGGTTAATCCTGACTGCATTGACGCTTGCCTGTTCAAATTCGATGATGATGATTGTCGGATCACATTAAAATCTCAACTCACTACACCTGTCCAATAACGAACTGATCGGGTTTTTTTAATAGACGATCCTGTACCCGGAGCTGTTCTTTCTCGGATGCAGTGGTGTGTCAGATGGAAGCGGCTACATGCAGGCTAAGTAAAAAAAAGCGAAAGCACGTACAAAAATACCATTCGACACCAAAGCAAACAACACGTGCCTTAGGTTCAATGGTCAGTTACTGCAGACACAAGATAAATACTTTGAAACCACTGTTTACATTCAACAGTAATTTTCTGTAGTCCAAAAGTAACCTATATACAGAACATTTCGACACCACAGATGCTGACCTCAGTTTTATTCTGAGTTCCAATAACTAAACATATCCTATCTATTTGAACCGTATCGATAGACGTCAGACTGGTCTGACGTCGCAAGTTATTCTCTAAGCTGGGTGAGAAGCTAGGCCTTTATAGGCCATCGGCGTGTTAACCAACATTGCAGTTTGTTGCACACGTAATAGGTTATACACTACCTACACGTGGTTTTTGTGTTTTTGCGTATACTTTACCCCATCATTGTGGCTCTTAAGCGTACTACTGATTGGGGGTAATAACAGTGTACTTTATTGTTAGGAGTGGTTTTTCTTACATAAATAACAAATATGACATTATCATTGAAAACAGGCTATTATTGTGCGGTCCATCATTCCCACAACAGTCGAGAAAAATGCCCAGGAGTATAATTTTTCAAATTTACAAGGGAGAAAAAGAGATAGATAACATGCCAAATATGATTGAGAAATAATCGAAATACCTATATTATCGCCTCCTCAGGTTGTTGGCTGCCAATTAATAATCATTGAATTTCTATGTAAAATTCTGAAATCTTTCATACTAATAGTGAAATACAATAAATGAATTGTACCACAAGTCCTTTGGTGCTAAAGAAATGGCTATGATTGTGATTATCACGAGTTTGGTCAATTGAATAAATAAATCCATATCATTTGACTTAGTGTTAGAGGTTAATCATAATTAAATCACATGCATTTTATTTACAGTTGGTCCAATAGGGTCGCCATCTACTGATCTAACCCCAAAGAAAAAGAAACTCATAGCATGTACATCCAGACTACGAGTACAAATTACCTGGCTTAAATTAAATGTGCTCAAGGCCAATCAACTAAAAGTAACAGCTACGGATGACATGTCTGTAACTCAGTTGGTGAAGGAAATTGCTAGATATATGTCTGGTCCAACTCTTGATTTTGTGTCATCTCAACTTCAATATTCCAGTCCACAAACATAAAAGCTCCCTGACAAAGACTTCCTATTACCACGATTTATCCAGGTTTTAATAAAGCTTAGTGAGATATATTCAAAATTAAAGTTAATATAAAGACAGACCAGTCGAAATTAGGCTGTATTGTTATTGATGAACTGGCAATAAAAGAAAATGTGTCATATGACCTTGAGCATGATCAGGTGGAATATTTTGGAGATGTTGGAAAACTAAAATATTTAGCCAGTCGTTGGGTTTATGTTGAAAGGTTTAACATGTAAGTGGAAGCAACCAATTGGCTATTTTGTAAAAACCTATTAAGAGCTCCGTTTTCTTAAATGTTGCTAGAAGCCTAGGAACTAGCTAGATTCTTGTGTTTAGAATAAGCTCTGATGATTCTATTTTCATTCAGCACTTCTTTTTGTTGCAGAATTTTATAATTTTTTTTTAATTATTCTTGATACTATGTTAGCACTTTTTGAAAATGGTACCACAAATGGGACTACTTCATAATTTCTGGTTGTTTTATAACATCTTCATATCTTTTCTTATTAAGACCTCCCAGTTATAATATACCTAGAGTTTATATCCAAAAGTTTCTCAATTAAATCTATTTATCCTGTCTTGAGTGTATGAGCCTGTAGTAGGTAGCTGCTCAATCGGAATTAAATCATAATCATCTAGAGATGGTTCGAACGTGTCTTCATATATCTGCGCATGTTCTAGAAGATTCGTGAATAACGCAGAAGATACCTGCGACGATTAATCCTAACACGAAGTTTGCCATTATTCTCGCCTACATACTGTTTAAAGCAGTATAAACATTCACACAAACATATTATGTTTGACGAGTCACTGTTTAATTTGCCTATTATCCCATATGTTTTACTACTAACTGTACTTGTAGTATTGTAACATGAACACAATATCTCGCATGATATACATCTGCTAATCCCACATGGTTTTGAACCCACTGACAGTTGGTAGGATTAGTTGGATTAATGTGGCGTTGTTGTATTTGTAGTTAACGGACAGTTTTACTTTTAATATGGCACAGTCATCTTTTTGAAGAGTTCCTTTTGCGTAATGAATGAGACAATATCTGCCACGTTTAATCAAATCTGTAATTATTGAACAAATTATGAAAACCCGTGAGATTTGAGAATTCAGGATTCCTCGGAAAAAGTATGTTTGGGGTGAAAGGAATCCTTAAGGATTGCTTTGAACTGTGAAAACTTTCTCAGCATTTTCTCACGCGTGTATATCGTACACTCATCCATCCTTATTTATATTATGCTAGTCTACTTTGGGGCTCAGCATACAAGAGCCATACCAAGTGACTTGTTGTTTTACAAAAAAAGCTATAGTATTATTGAAAAGATCAAATATAAGGTTCATTTTTTCCCCATTTTCAAGAAATACAACATATTAAAGCTCCCGGATATTCATAATATCCAACTTGGAAAGCTGATGCACAGCATTACAGTGGCCATACTGCCACAGTCAATGTTTACAATCTTTATCACACATTGTGATGTACACAGCTACGCTACTAGAAATAAAAATGGCTTTCATCTTCCATTGAACAAATTAGATTATATTTTACGAAGTTTCCTTTATCGTGGTCCCAAACATGGCTCGAATTGTCTCAATATATCAAAGAGGCTAAATCAGTATCGTCTTACAATTACCGTTTGAAGGAGTATTTCCTAAACACACATAGAAAAGCTTGTTCTGCCACCTGCAATAAACCTCCACATTATGAAACTTGTTTAAATTTTGCTTGTCATTTGCTAACGTTTTCAATGGTGTGTACAATCTTATTTATGTGATGACTATAAATATCAGACAAATAACGATCGTTAAGCACATATCTTCATTGGCCTTTATACAACACCATAAATAATTCCCTTGTTGATGTATCTATAATTATGTATTCATTGTTAGAGTTATTTATCATTTGAAATAAAATTACTTACTTAACCAAGAGTTGATGCGTGCCTGTCGGTTTAAAGAAAACCTTTGTTAGCAGTCCATTTTAATTTTCTGGATCTTTAAATATGGCTGTATCCAAGAAATAATTTTTCTTTGTTTATTTAATATAATTAATTGGTGGTTTGTGATTATTCAAAATATCCAAGAATCCACAAACAGCCTTTTGTCCGTCGGGACACACCATAAATATAATCCAAGTATGACTGGTTTTTAATTTGTCATTTGGCAGCTTCCATGTGTAGGCAGAGTGTACATAACACAAATTTGTCACGTGTTCGACTGAAACTGTTAAGGCGTAGTTTTTCACTTTGATTAGACAACAACTTGCGACACCAGACCTGTCGGACGACTGTCCATAAGATTGATGTGGGTAGGATTTGTTTATTTATTCAAACCTAGAATAAAGCCAAGGTTATCATCTGTGGTGTCGAAATGTCCTGATTAATAGGTTTCTTTTAAACCAAAGCAAATTATTGCTGAATGTAAACTGTGTAGTAGATTATATATATATATATATATATATATATATAAAATATATATATATATATATATATATATATATTAACTTATCATTGAACCACACACGCGTCTTGTTTACTGTGAGTTATGGTGTCAGATTGTGCTTTTTGTACGGGGTTCCGCTTTCTGTACGTTTCCTACATACAAACATGCAAAGAGCAGATCAGCTCCCTCCAACCAAGGTTGATGAGTAGCCCAGCTATGAGTGTGTGTGTGTGTGTGTGTGTGCGTGTGTGAAGTGGGTAGTAGATGAAAAGCCAGTGGTACAGAGAATAAAAACATTTGGACGATTTTAGCAGCGTAGATTCAGCTCAAATTTAGTTACATATGTATATTGTGAGGATGGTATTTTTGTATCTCAGATTTATTCAACACTTTTCATTGTTATCGGCTGCATCAAATGTTATTATAAACACAACAGTGTTTCCTATTACAGTATTTGCCTATGATGGGTCAAAGTCACTAAATAAAGGGAACACTTCTGTATCCGTTATGATTGTGTCAATATTTTCATAATAATAATATATTTGTAATCATAACGTCAGACTATCACTAACTCTGGATTACTCATTCCGGCTTCATACTGATAAACTTACTTCACCAGATAGGGACTCATCCTTAATGGTCCGAGTGTCCCTTTTCATCGTGGTTTGAAAACAGCCACGGAAAACATGGCCTTTACACGATGGGCAGCAAATAAGTACCTGGAAGCACAAACAGTTGTACAAATGTGCGAATCCTAGCCTTTGCCGAAAGTGTTGTTCCGGGATGATTCCATACCACGATGAAAAGGGACACTCTGACAACGCTGGACCCATTCCAGAACATTCCAGAAGAACACTTTTGATTTACTGCCAGAATTTCATTCGTCGCCGGAGTAACACAAGGACCGTATCCCATCAACCTAATTGGCGATTTTCACTAGACTCTATTGTTACCCATAAATAACAAAGAATCACAACTTTATCCGGTTCTTTTAGGGGAAATTACATTATCATCATCATCATCATCATTATCGGTAACCTTGTAATCAGTGGTTAGAATTTTAATTTAAAATAAAATTTTTGTTATCAGCAGTCGTAGCTGTTACCGAAAAGTGAAGACTTTTTATTATTATTATTATTATTATTATTATTATTATTATTATTATTATTATGCTGTTGTTATTGTTGTCATTGTTGACGTAATACAACTTTATACCGGGTCCCTCCGTCAAGTTGTTGTTATGTCTTAACTGTTCCTATTCTCAAGGTGACTTTATTAAGTCCCATCACCTCATCGTTTAGTTGGCAGCTTTATGATCGATCAGAAATTCAAATAGTCTCCTTCTTGCTCTTCATCGCCGTTATCTTCCAGGAGACAATCCCCATCGATTTATTGACGTATATCCATATTTGTGCTGATACAACAAATACTGTATACACAAGTAGATCGCCTCCGTGGTCCAGTGGTAGCGTGATGGACCACATATCACTACTACCCGTGTTCGAATCTCGGCGTGGGCATATCTGAAAGTTATTTTATCTTTGACTTCGCTTCATTACCATTGGAGGTCGCTCGGCCCATTTAGCCTACCTGTGCACAAAAGTGGCCGTAAAACATCAATCATCATCGTTATCATCATCTGTATACGCAAGTAGGTTGTGTTTGGACTTAATTTCGTGCTTTATTCGAATATGGGATGTTTTGCCCAACCGGTCGTTCGAGAGACATAACTATTGAGATGTAGGCTATATTCATTAGACCTTTGCCAAAGTCACTCGGAAGATCCAGAAATAACGACTAAACATCTGTAGCTCGCAGTTGTTTGATAGCTGAGTGAGCTAATCTGCACGACATTTTTTTTCATTCCCACTATTCTGTTTGCAAAAGGTATTAAGGGATCGGGGTGTATTCACGACCCGTATTTAATATTTTACATACGGTATAAGTTTGTTTACACTTCGTCTGATTCGTCCAAGTACGCACGTGCTTGTCTTCTCCTTACATGCCCGTTCTGCGGGTCAGTATATACTTTTTCCCAAAATAACGCAATAACTGAAAGGGTAATTTATGTTATAGTCTGCACATACCTATGCACGTTATGTACACATCCAAGGTTTACACTAGACACGATTTGGCGTGTAACGTTTTCAACGCATTTAATTTTTCGATAAAACATCCGTTTTACAAACGATAAAAACATCCTTGAACTCACAGGATGGAATGACGAGAAATATAAATTGATGGGCGTAGCTTTTAACCACATTTTAATGACATCATAGAAAACATCTTCCCGGGGAAAGGTAGACCAGCGTATTACGATATTGATGTGTTATGGTCACTAGTGGTATATCATGATATCGACCTTTATGTTTTATGGTCACTAGTAGTACATCATGATGTCGACCCTTATGTTTTATGGTCACTAGTAGTATATCATGATTTCGACCCTTATGTTTTATGGTCACTAGTGGTATATCATGATGTGGACGTTTATGTTTTATGGTCACTAGTGGTATATCATGATGTCGACCATTATGTTTTATGATCACTAGTGGTATATCATGATGTCGACGTTTATGTTTTATGGTCACTAGTGGTATATCATGATGTCGACGTTAATGTTTTATGGTCACTAGTGGTATATCATGCTGAGGACGTTTATGTTTTATGGTCACTAGTGGTATATCATGCTGTGGACGTTTATGTTTTATGGTCACTAGTGGTATATCATGATGTCAACCTTTATGTTTTATGGTCACTAATGGTATATCATGATGTCGACCTTTATGTTTTATGGTCACTAGTGGTATATCATGATGTCGACGTTTATGTTTTTATGGTCACTAGTGGTATATCATGATGTCGACCTTTATGTTTTATGGTCACTAGTGGTATATCACGATATTGACGTTTATGTTTTATGGTCACTAAAACTAAATCACTACGTCGACGTTTACATTTTATGGTCTCTAGTAATATATAAAAATGTCGACATTTATGTGTTACGGCCACTAGTAGTATAACACGATGTTGCGTTTATATTTTATGGTCACTAATAGTATATCAAGATGTCAACGTTATATTTATGGCCACTAATTGTATATCACTATCTCGACCTTTATGTTTTATGGTCACTAGTGGTATATAACGAAGTTGCTGTTGGTGTTTTATGGTCACTAATACTATATCACTACGCCGACGTTTATGTTTTATGGTCACTAGTAGTATAGTATATTAAGATATCAAACTTTGTGCGTGTATTCCTGGATTATGCTTACCGATAATTATAATCAAAGATTATTAATTACCTTTATTAACACCGTTGATATAGTAAAGTGTCCTAACTGGTTAAACACAGTCCAACTGGATATGTTTACGAACTTCGGAAAGCCGTAGTGACCTGTAAATCGGAAACGTTTTTGACCTGTCCTTTTGACCTATGTAATAAAGCCATCTGTAAACCAACCATATTTCTAAACATTATATATATATATATATATATATATATATATATATATATATATATATATATATATATATATATATATATAAATTCGACCACCTTTTCCACATTAATGCGTGATTAATGAGCAATCTTTGTCTTTTACCAGTGGATTTCTTCGAGCAATATGTTACGCAAAAGTCGTCAAGGTGTTCAGCTACATTAATTATCCTAACCTTCGACGACTCAACATTAAACCTGACGATCCCATCGACGTTGGCACTGACACTGACATAATGCTGACATAAGTATTGAAAAGAATATTGACGATGGTATTGCTAGACAGCTTCATTGATTGTGACAGTAACGTTGACGCTAACACTGATACATCTTCATATATATATATATATATATATATATATATATATATATTTTTTGAGGGAGACGTCGACGGTTTAATTACACCAACGTCGGCGTTGGTATTAACAGCGATAATGACGTAATTATTAAAAATGACATCGATTTTGAGATAGAAATTGGCTTTAGATCTTTTCCTCCATTTCAGGACCTACTAACCGTCGCTAATTATCAACTAAGTTGATATTTGATGGCTCAGGAAATCCTAATATCACGTGATAAAAAAGGCGACGAAATTAGAAATTAACAAGTATATTACGACACAGATATATTTATCTTTCTATGCTACTAGAGCACAGCTTCTAAACTACACACACACACTCCTCACACACACACACACACACACACACACACACACACACACACACACACACACACACACACACACACACACACACACACACACACACACATACATACACACACACATACATACACACACACACACACACACATACATATATATATATATATATATATATATATATATATATATATATATATATATATAACACACACATATATATATATATATTTGGGTTTGTTTTGTTTGTGGGTAATATTGTGTTTTCACTGCTGCTGTCGTTGTCAATAATCGACCGGAAATTGCACACGTCTGATTGATGTAATAACATCTTTGGTACCTAATGATCCTTCTAGTCGCTATCATACTAAACATCAAAGAATCTATCATTTTTGTATTATCTTCTTCGACATTATCTCTTTACTGTCGCGATGTATCACTTAGTATACTGTCTGGTACTATATCGTACTAACATTTACTAAAATGTATTATGTATTAGTTATTGTGGAACAACTTCTACTAGACATGATAGTATTTTCTTAATGACACGCCTCAGCTACAGCAATCATTTTTTGCTTTTGTTTTGATTCTCACTTTTCACCTGAATTTTGTTTGTCACGGATACTCTGAGATACTCTGATATACTCTGAGATACTCTGAGATACTCTGAGATACTCTGAGATACTCTGAGATATTTTAAGAAGAAACTCTTTCCGATGACTTCTCACTTTGATTCACAGGATGGAAACAACTATTTATTATAATTTTTTATTCAGAAAGTGTTGGATATAAATCACGTCATGAGATGTTTTATTTCATTTCTGTAATCATATAATAATAATAAATATAATAATAATAATAATTATTATTAATATTATTATTATTATTATTATTATTATTATTATTATAGTATGGCGCCTACACCATTTAGTAATAGATTCACGACAAATTGTTTTAGTTTGAACAAAGAAGACAAATGAACGAAATTAACATCTAATTTTTACGAATTTATATTTTGTTAGCGTCAACGTGGCGACCATCTCGTAATAGGAGCGATCCTTTCCCGGTAGAGCTAACTGTATTTGCTCTAATATTCTGTGGGCCGACCGGATTAATTACATTCAGAAGAGGAGAATGGATGAAAGAAAACAATGAGAAGCCAATCTCGTCGTTGCTAATATACACAAACAAATCGACGTCATACCCTGTCACAAACGGACAGCTCCATTAAAGCAATTCTTTGGGCGTTTTTCTCCATACTCCGAGATATTCAATTCTTTATTATAATCATAGATAAGGTTAGTTCTAGACATTTTATGTATATTAAGTTTATGAGAACTATAATTTTATTGTGTACTGAAGACATATATAATACGTGGATGTTTTAATTGCTGATACGCAAAAATTCTGATACCGATAAGCAATTGTATGCCATATAAGGCATCCTCATGAATATTCGGCTCTGTCCGTTTTCACTCGGCTAATTCCGCGAACATAGTTAACTAGAGACATCATCAATATGTGCTTGCGTATTGTATTGGTATAGTTTCGCTCGGTTGTGTGTGTAACGTCACCACTCTCTGTGTGCCAACGCTGAGCATTCGCGCGTATTCTGCTCTATAATTAGTTAGTCACGTGGTGGCTAGCTCAACATGATCCGTGAAAACATCAACTTCTTGCCAATAAACTCGTTGTTCTTGGAATCATTCTTTGACAGCTATTGGTCGCCAAAGAATTACTTTAAAGCTCGATGTTTTGGAGCCGCACGTTATACTGAAGATCGTGCGCCTTAAGGCTGCAGTATCTTGTCTTGTCTTGTCACGTTAAGAGCAATTGATAATTGATACCCCAGAGGCCGTCGCTGTAGGGCACGGTCTCTTATAGGGGGGGGGGGGGGTTCGTATGACGAAGCTTAGACTCCTTTTGTGGACGTCGGCAAAGAGAGCGAAGGGGGCGTGGCCAATGGGGCGTTACGTCACAACCGGCGGGTGGACGAGAAAAAACATTGGAAGCGAGTAGCAGCGGCTCCTGTCGTCGAGGAACAACAAATCTCCTGTTTGTGTCCGTATTAATTACGCGTAAAAAGTGCACGAGTCCGTTTGATCGCCATCGACACACAAACAATCCGAGCCTCTCGCTTTCGCAAAACGTCGCCCCAAAAACGCTAATCCAATTTCGGCCCCGAGCCAATTCGACCCGGCTACTTCGATAGAGCGGGATATGACGAATGGGGGGAGCGCTTCCGAATAGGCGAGAATGGGCGCAAAATTGAAAATTTACTCAGAATCAGCGACAAATAGGAGGATTTCAGACGGGCGGTAATTTAGTTAACAGGTGTTCTATTTGTCTAGTTCGGCATCGGCGTTATTGTCCCCACGATCGGTGATCGGCGACGTCGTCTCTCGGAAAATTAAAGATCAACACATTTCGAGTTAAGGAAAATATTCGACTAAACAAACAGGTCACCTTTTTCTCCACCGTATTTATTTGTTCGTTTTTTGGCCGACGACCGCCGCCGCAAAACCGCATAAGAATCAACCGAATTCGATAGAAAGAAGAGAAAAAGTAGAAGAAACCACGCACGGTAACGGTGCGCGAGTGCACGAAAACTACGGGTGGGTGGGTGGATGGGTGGTAGGCAGCGTGTGCGCGCAAGCACGCGGGATTCGAGTCGAATTAACGGGCACAGAAATCAGCCGCAACAGCCGCGGAATAACCGCTCGCTCGCCGATACTTGGTTGGCGTATTGGAGCCGGCGACGAACACGTCATGTCGACTGTCACACTATTGTCACGCAGACCGGAGCGGGCGGCGGGCGGCGGGCGGGCGGCGGGCGGAGTTTGTCGTTCTGTCGGCGGTGGCCCGGTTTACGGTATAGCTCGTAATCGTGTCCCGTCTCGCCGCCGTCGCCGTCGTCGTCGTCGTCGCCCCGTTCTCGAGTTCGTGTACCGTTTTGTCGTTTCGTCGTCGGGCCCACACGGTTGTTCGCGCCGATCATTGTTCGTCGTATGTGATGTGATTTTCTACATCGCTTGGTTTACACGTCAGCTGTCGGTCGTCGTCGGCATAGAGATTGGCGATGAGGCCCGATAGAGATGAGACGCTTCGCCGGCAACGAACTGACAAAATCGGTGGCCGATGAGACCCGACAAGACCCGACAGTCGACATTATCTGGGCGGCGAGCCGTGTAAAAGCTGGCTACGGCGAGGCGCTCGGTTTTTAAACGTAGGCCCGGGTTCGGCTTTTGTTTGAAGATCGCGGTCAGCGCTCGGTCGGCGAGAAACGGCGACTTACCGATCCCCGCCCGACGTGGGACAATAGTCGAGTCTCGGCTAACGGGCTAATTTACTATTACGATCAGACGACGATCAAATAGGCTTCGGCACACTCGGAAATAATAAATATTTCATCCTGCGCGCTGTCGTGTACTATTTACTGACAAAGACGATTATAATAACACGTCGATGGGCTGATGTTGGGAAATAATATGTCGCTGTTCTGGGACCATATAACCGTCCACATCTTCGATTAAGTGAGCCGAATAGACTTCGAATGATGATTAGCTAATAAGAAAGAGGAAACACCTCTTAGGTGAGGGCTGAGAATCGAACTCCAGACATTAAAATATACGGCTAGTAGCAATATGGATTCGCTTCCTGAAATATCCCGATTGTAGAAGTAAGGATACGAGATGGGTTAATCGGGAATAACATCAACGAAATATACTTAATTAGATCCATGACGTATACAATTTAACTTTACTTCAAAATACGTTAAAAATCAGGCAATAAAAACATTTTCAATTATCTTAAGATGCATATATGTAATTAATAACGGGATTATAACCTGGGATTTCTTTTCAAAGATTTTCCAAAATTGTACCCAGCCATGTTCTTATGTGATTTACCTCTCCTGCGAGTTTTATACTTAGTAAATATAAAATATCATTTATTTTTAACTAATTAACTCAGGAAGTTATTGACAATGGTTTAATACTTTTTTGGTCTGGTTTGCAAAGAAAGATGACCATAATGATGATGATGATAATGATTATGATGATGATGATGATTTTGGTGACAAGCTTTATTAACAGGAGTCATCCAAAGGCAATAAACAGTTGAATTACATAAGAACAGAAAGTGTACATCTTGACATTTAAAGACATTTTAAACAAAATATAAAGCTAATATATATATATATATATATATATATATATATATATATATATATATATATATCGATGAAATTACATAAAACTGTACATCAAATATTTATAAGTAAATCGAAAAATAAAACATATATCTATAGGTTTGAAAATAGATTACACAAAAACTTAAAAAAGTATCATCAAATTACACTGATTTAGATTATGTATATACTGGCGGTTATATAATTTTGTACATTGTGTGTGTGAGAGCGCGCGCGCGTGCGTGCGTATGCGCGCTCGTGTTGTGTGTATGTGTGTGTGTGTGTGTGTGTGTGTGTGTGTGTGTGTGTGTGTGTGTGTGTGTGTGTGTGTGTGTGTGTGTGTGTGTGTGTGTGTGTGTGTGTGTGTGTGTGTGTGTGTGTGTGTGTGTGTGTGTGTGTGTGTGTGTGAAGAAAATATAGAGTAAATTTGCCTTGTTGCAGAATTCCCTATTTAACATATTATATTTATGTAATTCTTTTTTGTCTTATTTCTGTAGATACACTAACAGATTGCATCTATTATGTTTATTAACCTCATTAAATTAGTATTTAAGTGAGTAATTTAAGGTGCTGCGCAAATTTTATTATTATTATTATTATTATTATTATTATTATTATTATTATTATTATTATTGTTATTATTATTATTATTATTATTATTATTATTATTATTATTATTATTATTATTATTATTATTATAGCTTTGTTTAGAAATAAAATGATTTTTTCTAATATTTTATATTTCATAATCTCCGTCAAAATATTATTATTGTCAACAATTTATATAACAACTAATAAACATTCCGTAGACTTATCAAGATGCCTTTATAAAATTTGACACAGTTATAATTCGAGGTGTTCATGTCAAGATTAAATCGTACAAGACATAATTATATCGCGATGTTTTGATGCCTCGGCCTAACAATACATAGCCATATCTGTATCTAGGGGTACAAACACAGAGGTAGTTCGCCCATTTATCCTACCATGTGCACAAAAGTGGCCGTAAGACATCAATCATAATCATCATCACCAGGTACATACATATTAAAATACACTGATATAAATATACTCCAGTGTACGCATTCCTGTTAGGTATTATATCTAGATATAACTTTGCATGTTGGCATTGTTTCTTACACGTGATTACGCACTTTTAATTGACCCATGCCTAGGATAGTATAATAAAGTTGTTGTTGTTGCTGTTATTATTATTATTATTATTATTATTATTATTATTATTATTATTATTACCACCGGCACCACTGCGTCAGATCAATATTTTCGAAGCCCATTTACTTATCCTCCAAAAACTGGCAGCCATTTTCTGGTTCGGGTGGCGCCTCAAGCGGACAGACAGAACACTATAGATAGCCAGTGGCTGGCTTCTGTAAATAAAAGAAGAAAGCGACAGACGATAAGCAACAACGTCTAGAAATATGGCCGTCTTCCTCCATCTTACCATCTATACAACAACTATTCTAGTAAACTCAACATCTTGACAAAAAATCGCCCCATAGCCACGCACGAGATTTTCGTTCATTTCTATTGGCTCATGACAGCGGCACGTGCCATTGACGACATTCGGTTACGAAATCGGCAATAAAATCGGCGGCCAGAGATGTGAAAATGACAAATCTACGTCGCTTCCGCTTTGAGCGATCGCGGCGAGGACAAAATCGAGAGACTTTCGTGTTATCATTGGAAGGATAAATATATCTCTTGGCTCTCTGTTAGTGAGATGGAGCAGAGATGTGATGTATTCTAATAATACCGACGTGGTGAGAGCGCCCCGGACCCAGAGAGAGAGAGAGAGAGAGAGAGAGAGAGGTTAGAAAAGGCGCGGTCGGTGTATTATCATAAACAGTGTCTCTCCGATGTCGGAATAGTCCGAGACAAAATGGAGAAATAAAGCGGTATTAATGTGGTCGCGCGTTATCGTCTGCTTAATCCCAATAGACGCGGGAAGTAAGAATTAAACTGTAAAACGCGTACTGGACAATTGAGGACATTCTACGTCCCATCTAAACGGGTCAGACAAGTGGCCTATCACCTCTGACCTTATTAGACGAGTGACGACGGCTTCTACCGTCCACCTATTTTCGTATCATCGACGGCTACTTGGTGACCGCAATATACAAGTGGTGGCTACAGTACAGAGGCTGCAGGTGTGGACCCGCATTTCCCGGAGTATTGGTCGACGAGCGGAGATCAGTCGCCTCCAGTTCACATTCTAGGACTTCGGCATCGTTCTTCGAGAATTTGGATCTTCTTCGATTGTGCGTCATCATCATCCTCACCATCACTATCATCATCATTATAGATTATTATCAACGTCGCTATTTTAATTCTGTGGATTATTAATTAGACCAAATAAATTCACGATCTCCGATTTGTCACATGACCAGACCACGTTCTGCTCATGTCGATGGAATACGGTCGAAGTTCGGCCTATCGCCATAACGCGTCCGGAATGACGGGATATTTCGGCCTATTGGCATTGCGCGTTCGGGACGACGGGACATTTCGGCCTATCGCCATAACGTGTTCGGGATGACGGGATATTACAGCCAACGGGATAATGGCTAGCTTTTTCTGGACAAAGCTCTTACCTTTTGTGATCATACTCGTACTCTTGGAGACACCGGATCCCGGCAGAGCCACCTGGTGGTAGGTATCGGCGTTAAGTGGTTAGCCACCTAACGTGTGGTCATTGCTTACGAGAAAACTGCAGATGTATAGCTTGCCAGGAAAACCGCGGGGATACTCCACTCTATGCTGTCAGGAGCAGCACCAGTTCTAAACCCGAAAATTAATTATATTTGAGCGATATCGGGGTATTACGTGGGTCTTCGCGGTTTCATATCGGGATCTGGTGAATTGGGAGGAAGAGGGGAGGGGGGGGAGAATTCTCGAGTACTAATATTTGTCAGATATATTTATTATCTATCCTCGCACATTATAATATTGATCTTTTTGTTTATGATTCAGTTGTTATTGTAGACACAATAACAAACAGGATAAGTAGAAAAAAGGGTGTATTAAGTAACGAATATCACAACCCTCATATATATATATATATATATATATATATATATATATATATATATATATAATTTATTACTACCTATCTTATAAACATTTCATTTCTGATATACTTCCTTAGAATGGTCTACTAGAATAAGTTTATTTATTATAACCTTCTGATGTCGAATAATACAAATATAAACTCTACATGTGTCGGTGAGGGGGGGGATTCACCGAAATCACTCTACAAGTACTGACCTTGCCATACTGTGTAATATCAGGGTTTTATTTGGTGTCCACATATACTGTAATATCAGGGTTTTACTTGGCTTCCGCATATACGGTAATATCAGGGTATTACTTGGCTTCCGCATATACTGTAATATCAGGGTTTTACTTGGTGTCCACATATACTGTAATATCAGGGTTTTACTTGGCTTCCGCATATACCGTAATATCAGGGTTTTACTTGGCTTCCGCATATACTGTAATATCAGGATTTTACTTGGCGTCCACATATACTGTAATATCAGGGTTTTACTTGGTGTCCACATATACTGTAATATCAGGGTTTTACTTGGTGTTCACATATACTGTAATATCAGGGTTTTACTTGGTGTTCACATATACTGTAATATCAGGGTTTTACTTGGCTTCCGCATATACTGTAATATCAGGGTTTTACTTGGCTTCCGCATATACTGTAATATCAGGATTTTACTTGGCGTCCACATATACTGTAATATCAGGGTTTTACTTGGTGTTCACATATACTGTAATATCAGGGTTTTACTTGGCTTCCGCATATACCGTAATATCAGGGTTTTACTTGGCTTCCGCATATACTGTAATATCAGGATTTTACTTGGCTTCCGCATATACTGTAATATCAGGGTTTTACTTGGTGTCCACATATATTGTAATATCAGGGTTTTACTTGGCTTCCGCATATACCGTAATATCAGGGTTTTACTTGGCTTCCGCATATACCGTAATATCAGGGTTTTACTTGGCTTCCGCATATACCGTAATATGAACATTTTACTTGCCCGCCGCATATAATGTAATAACAGGATTTTAATTGGTCTCCGCATAAATTGTTATATCAGACTTTTTTACCTGGTGTCCGCATATACTATCATATTTGAATATTATTTGTTTTCTCTGTCAAATGTTTTAAATGGATGTAACATATTGTTGATGTAACACATATTTGTAGTATTACTTATTCAGTAGGTATTATTTAATACCGGGATCTTACGTGTTATCCATAAACAATATAACACCATGCAATATCTGAATGTTATTAGGCTTCTGCTTATGAAGTGATATATGGAAATTATTTGAATATCCGTCTATAATACGATATATTGGCGCTATGTAAGGTCCCCGTCTAGTGTAATACTTGAGCATTATATAGAGTCCTCATATTACAGGATATTTGGATATTACCTAAGCTGTATGTCAAATTGGGTACTAACTAATATACTGTTCCTTTACGTTAAACAGATGAAGTATTTATGTTCTTTGTGTCCACGGCCTTGTAGATAATGAGGATAACGAAGATGTTCTTGGAAAATAAGAGAAAACAATTATTAATATATCGAGGAACAGATAGAAAATATTTATATACGTGACAATTGACAAATATAGATAAATATCTATATATACGGATATGTGTGTGTGTGTGTGTGTGTGTGTGTGTGTGTGTGTGTGTGTGTGTGTGTGTGTGTGTGTGTGTGTGTGTGTGTGTGTGTGTGTGTGAGAGAGAGAGAGCCCATTCCCATCCCATTCCAATATATTAGAACCGAGTCCGACGAATAACCATATGTTGCTATTGTCTACCGAGTTGACATAACGTACTCGTTGTCAGTTTGATTATAATTACTAGCGCAATAAACACGGACGTTCTATAAACAAAGGATTTATCGAGTCCTATTAGACGGCTAAGTCCTTTAACACATCAGCCAGACGTTCTATATGGGACTGTACTCTAGCGATTGTTGACACTGATCTATTTATCTCGCCGTTGATTCCAAACAAAACATCACAGCTGATGTACAAATCGATTGATTTATGACGTATCCGTTGCCAAACGGGTCACGCCGTTTGCCGTAGACCTCTAGGTATCTGGGTTCAAATCACGGTACAGCTAGTGCTTTCACCTGATCGTCGTCATCGGTGGTTGCTTGACCCATTTAGGAGACAGCGAGTACAAAATAATTTGCGACATAACAACAACAACAACGTCGGTCACATTGTGGCTTTGCGAACAACAACAACATCAACAACAACGACAATAACAACAACAATAACAACAACAACAACAGGACCTTTAGACAATAGAGATTTATGTTAAATCTAGAAGACAAAAATTAGTTACCTTTAATGGCAATGAAGGTGATACAGTTAATTCAGTAAACATAAAGTAGTTAGCCCTCTCTACCTTTAAATATGAGCTGAAATGGGTTTATTGTTGTTGTTGTTGTTGTTGTTGTTGCAGCAACAACGACGGTGGGCACAACAGCAACATCTAAGCAGCAGTAGCCATGTTTATGTAACTGGTGTGCTAAATGAAAAGAAAATTAAAACATCCTTCAGATATACCTAGAGTTGGATTGGTACCGCGACGCTAGAGGCTTTTGGGTGAACGCGCTATCAACTCGACCAGCCAGATGCCTAGCTGTCTTCTTTTTTTTGAGGACAGGGGGGGGGTAATCACCTCTCGTAGATAGTATTAATACCTATATCTCTAACTTGCTCTCATGTTATATTGTTAACTTTTAATGATCTAAAAATCTGTTGCCAATATCATAATTTGTTTATTATTACTTTACTGGGTGTAATTAATTTATCGATACATTATTGATGCCAGACACTACCAGAGCGATAGCACACACGCACACACACAGAGAGAGAGAGAGAGAGATAGAGAGAGAGAAAGTGTGTGGGGGGGTATTTTATATCGTCAGTGTTTGTCCGATTGCTGCTAATTCAAGTTTTATTCAGACCGTTTCGTTCAGAGTTTTTAAATATTAATTTGTGCAAATCAAATTATGGCAGTGAAATATGTTCATATTTCAGCACTTTTTTATTATTATATTCTAATAATAAAATTTATATTGCAAAACGATAGCGCTGTAAAAGAGGGTAAAAATTAAACAAACTCATGAATATGGTGATCATTAAGTTATATCTGTCAAAGTCCAAAACGTTCTCGGGTCAAATCTAGAAAATACCTACTATTAACTCACGCACACGTGCTACCGTTTTTTTCTTCTTCTGTGGGATGTTTCATTCACAATATTATTTGTCCGGTGAGAAGCCCGTCAGGTATATGTCCCAGGTCTGATCAATACCGTGTACACGTGAACCTGTTTAGGAAATAATCGAGGGTAAATCGTTCATCCAATGTCATTCAAACTTAAGTTCTGCTCGAGTCCGTTTGTGACCACTTGTTAGACCCGCGTTTAAGGCTGAGTAAAAATATAGAATACCAGTATTGGGTATTTGAAATTAATCTCTGATTTGGTGCTTTATTGTTAATAACAATACCGACTAAAAATAGTATTTTTTGTCATCTTTCTGATCAGCGTTTCTAGATTACCGAAGCTTGACTTTGTTTTTGAGGTCGTCTGCTACAATGTTTACAGTACGCGATTATTTCAGGTACATGAGTCAGCTACCGATACAAGCGTTGGCTTTAGTGCACAATGGCGCCATCTGCGGTAATATTCCAGGACTTATCGGCCGCCAGAGGCGCCTCTGTCGAGCCCATCCTGACGTCATGATCAGTGTTATAGATGGCGCCAAATTAGGCGTCCAGGAGTGTCAATACCAGTTCAGATCGAACCGATGGAACTGCAGCACTTCGGAAAGAGATTCGTCCGTCTTCGGGAAGATTATGCTTAAAGGTATCTTGGAATATGACATACATTTTGTTTATTTTTTATTCATCTCCCATGGCGGAAATGCTATTGTATTATAATCTCACCTAACGTATATAAACAGGATACTAATTTAAAACAATACCTGTACGATTACACCTATATTTGTTATATATGTAAAATTTAGAGAAGTTCAACTTTAATATAAAAACACGCCTGTTTGAATTTCTGTCACAGCATTTAGAAATATAATTTATGTATAAAGTGTGTGCACGATATATTTATTTTCAACAGCTTGGAGCTATTGACAGGAAACTAATAAGCTATTTTCAAAGATAGCTGCATATATCATAAAAGGTAGAATGTCAAAGTACTGGCACCCAGAAAACATGATTCGAAAATGTTTTTATTAGTATTAAATCGCCACCCAATTCTGTAGAGTAACCGTAGAGTAAAGAGGACAAATAAGAAAATCCTTATATTTGAGTCTATAGATAACATCTAGAATATAAAATCTAGCTGAAACCCGTTTATTATTAATTCAATATGCTGAAGTCATTCGTATCCTAACATTTACTAAGCATCATTTTCGTTAGAGTGTGCGTATGTTTTTTTAATTTTATTTCTTTGGGTTTTTTTAACCTAAAACTGTGGTCACACAAGAAATGTATATTAAAAGTGTGCTAATCTTATCTAATTTTTTGGGGAAAGTTGTAAATCTGCTATATCTTTATTATCTATCGTATTAAGCGCCTTGGAGTAACCTTCGTACAGAATATATAGGGAGCTATATAAATATTGTATATTATTATTATTATTTAATTAAAAGCATCTCTCATCTAGGGCCAATTGGACAGCTATGGCTATGTATATCTTTCAATTTTTCATTGTATCCTATACCGTGTATAATAGCTCACCTTTACACAGCCTACAGTTATAATATATACGTAGAGCCCTGAATAGTGTCAATAAATTTCGGCACATTTAGCCCTATAAACTATTCGACCCATCAGCCAGTTAACATCCTAATTACGATGACCTTTGCTCTATTTCTAAGCGTCGCATCCAGCGGAATAGGGCTCATTGCGAAGGTCCCGTGGCTAACCGACCGTACCCGATACCTACCGCATATACATATCAATCTGTTAATCACCAAACAAATCGTTTTGGTGCTTTCACCTGGCCAGCTCTGATGGCGACAAAGGCCACGTTATTTATATCGAAAACATCGTCAAAATGGAGGCGAGATAACAAACAACAGCGCTGTCCACCGTGATTCTCAGCAGACGACACGAAGTGGCGAGAACCGAGGCGACAGTAGCCCGGCAGATGTCAAATTTCAAGCGCTGATCAAAAGCCTCTTGGACAATGGGCTGTGTGTAAAAGACGCGCTCCACGGCGCATCTCCTTTGATACTGGCACACGGTCGAGTCTCGGCGGTTCTTTATACCGTAAAAAATCGCGCTTTTAATTTAAGATTTCTTTTCGGCCCTGGCCGTTCCGTCCGTTGCCAGTTTCGGGCCGCGTTCGTGTCGGCCGTGGAAATCGTTTTCATTCCGAAGTGAGCAAATTTCCAGCTAATGCGAGCTGGAATGCGGCGCCCACCGCGCAATGTAGCCAATATCTAACCGGTAAATGTGCCGCTTTTCGGCGCATTTAGCCGGCTACGGTGACATCTCGCTGTCGCAGACGGACGTGCAAAAATAAACACGGCCATTGTGGGCGAATTTAATCAAATTCGCGACAAATATTTGAATATCAACTTTGCCCCGCGCAAAGCGTTTCGGTGTATAGTCATTTATGTCGTGAAAAGCGGGATGGCTTTTTTAATGAAAATCATTATAACCATCGAATCGTATTCGTCAAAATTCTATTATATTAATATAGAAGCCATTATTAATTTTTGCTATTAGATTATTTTGTTCGTCATTCTAACGAAGCCATTTTTATGGGGGTGGGAGGGGGGTCCGTTGATGATTTTTTCCAGGATGCGAAAATTTTCTTTTAATTTACTATCTCTTTCTTCGCCGAAATTTAAAAAAAAGTACAACTTAATAGATCAATGTTCCAAATTTGTGCAGAGCAATTTGCTTCAACGCATTTTATGATATCCTGCGTACACGGACGCAGACACGCACGCAGAGACACGCGCAAGCACGCATGCATGCACGAATAAACACACACATACACACACAAACACATCACACACATCACACACACACACATCACACACACACACACACACACATATATTATATATATATATATATATATATATAATATCATATAATATACGCTACAGTAATATATTACCCTTTTGTTGTTTCTAATTACTCCGTCAATACGGAAGTAGGTAGTAGAGAAGCGGCCTTTGTTTATGGGATATCAACAGCTGGTGTAGTACACGCTATAACACGAGCCTGTAGTAAAGGTGAACTACTGAACTGTGCCTGTGATCCAACTAAAGTAGGCTTCGGTAAAGATAAACGTGGTAGTTTTGAGTGGGGTGGCTGTAGCGATAACGTCATGTACGGGAGTCGGTTTGCCCGGAAGTTCGTCGACGCCAGAGAGACCGACAAACGGGACGCCAGGGCCCTGATGAATATGCACAACAATCGGGCGGGACGCAGGGTAAGGCGAATTGTTGTACGGGCAAACTTGCCGAGGTCTTATCGCAGACGCACCCGTGCTCGCACGCACAGGTACACACACACACACGCACGCACGCACATACACAGACAACGTGGTCTAGCGGTCCACAGATCACTACCACCCGTGTTCGAATCTAGGCGCGGACATATCTGAAGGGCGTTTCATCATTGACTTCCCTTGATTACATTTGGAGATCGCTCGGCCGGTTTAGGCTACCATTTAGTCGAGCCGTGATAGCGCTTTAGTTAGAGCGTAGGATTCGTAGCCGGACGGTCGCGGGTTCGAGACTCCGTGAGCTGCAACGCCGTTATGTGGCGACTGGTTCACTCATCCATTAAAACATGAGTACCTGACAGGACGCGATGGCTGTGTGTTTGAGTAACGCTTCACGCCTATAATGGCACCATGCGTTGTATGCTCCCTTGGGAGTTGAGACGTGTGCTGGGTGGAAACAGGTCTACTCTAGCTGAATAGGGCGCTACATAAATGTCACATATTAATATTATTATTATTAGTAGTAGTAGTAGTAGTAGTATTTATATTTATATTTATATATACAAAACTGGCCGTAAAACACCAATCATCATCATAACACCGTCAAAACACACAGATTGAGAACAAAATATTTAAACGTTACTGTTTTACGGCCAGTTTTGTACACATGAGGGGGAGGGAGCTGCAGAGGTAATGAGCCAAAATAAAAGGTGATATAGATCTGTGGTCTGCCGCGCTACCAGTGTTAATGTAATGTCTATTTTCGTTAAAAACCAATTGAGTCGCGCAGCAAACCGACTCTCCATTAAATAACAATATTTGTCAGATTCGGGTTAGGTATTTACAAATGGCTAATTAATCAGTGAGCGAAAATACACTGGCACAAAGTTTTTGAATGTTAGTGTGCCATCTCTTTATACAATCATTGAGGGTGTGTCTGTCAGTCTACGTCCATGACTTTGATGTCTTTATCCGCTTCTTGACCTATTTACACTTAATTATTTAGTTCTTGTTGGATGTCTGCTGCGGGGACATTCACATTTTAAATAAAATTAAACCTGTCTTGACGACTACCTGCCTTAAAGATCACCAGGGTAGTTTTATAGTTTGTATATATATATATATATATATATATATATATATATATATATATATATATATATATATATATATGTTATATATATATATATATATATATATATATATATATATGTTATATATATTATATATATATATATATATATATATATATATATATATATTAACACACACAAACTATCTGTTGAGACCATTCGTTTCATTGAACATTTAAAGAGGTATTAGATGATGTTGTTTTACGGTCATTTGTAACCAAAATTGGAATTTAAACTGCGATGTTTTATATCTGTGTCTAACGACGATACCAGTTTGACTACCGAATAATGAGGTATCAATGTTTCTTTGAACATCGGATCACGGAAGAGAGGATCTTTCTATTATCGCCATCCCATCTATCCTAAGATCTACAGATTTCTTTTACAAACATGATGTTGTATTACGGACTTTTTTGACATATTGGTTGTTTGAGACCCGTCTGCGTAGACGTCCGGATTCTGGATCAGTCCCAAGTCCTGACTACAGTAAATGTAAACATTCCTGTTTTATGGCCGCTTTTATGGACAAACCAGAATGAACGTTCCCCGGCGACCTCTAAAGGTAATGAGGCGGGAAGGGAGAGATGAAACACCCTTCAGACATATTTAGGTCCAGATTTTACTCCGGATTCTGTAGATCTGTGACGAATCCCGCTGCCAGCTTCCTGGCTACAGACAAAATAGACAAAACACACAGAAACAACACACCTGCACAATATAATGCTATAGTCTTATATCCATTGTATATTATAACAGAAGCAAATCGGATTTTGTGATGATGATGATGATGATGATGATGATGGGTGATAATGATGATGATAATTTATTTTTGATGATTATTATATTATTATTGTTGTTGATAATGATCATTTTATTATTATTGTTGTTATTAACAACGATATTCTTGATGTTTTAGGTTGTTATTATTGATGTTATTGTTGTTATTGATAATGGTAATGATAATGATAAAGATGATATGATGATGATGATGATGATGATGATGTCATTAATCATGTTGCTGGTGGTGGTTGTTGTTGTTGTTGTTGTTGTTGTTGTTGTTGGTTGTGTTATTGATATCCGTAGGCTGTCCGTAAATCCCGTAAGCTGGAGTGTAAATGTCACGGGGTCAGCGGCTCCTGTGCCCTTAGGACTTGTTGGCTGGCCATGCATGACTTCAGACAAGTGGGAAATATGCTCCGTGAGCGATATAACGGGGCTACACAGGTAAATAGTACACCCGGCTTACAGTCACACCCATCGTCTCGAACCTTTCTGAAACCCATATAATCTCGAACCTCTTCGAAACGCATCATCTCGAACCTTTCTGAAGCGTATCATCTCGGATCTCTTTGAAACCCATCATCTCCAACCTTTCTGAAACCCATAATCTCCAACCTCTTCGAAACGCATCATCTCGAACCTTTCTGAAGCGTATCATCTCGGATCTCTTTGAAACCCATCATCTCGAAACTGTCTGAAACGCGTCATCTCGAACCTCTCGAAAACGTATCATCTCTAACCTCTCTGAAATCCATCCCCTCGAACCTCTCTGAAACCCCTTTAATAGAGCCCCCCCCCCATTTCTATTCGTTGAGCCTCTACGGTGATATACCGTCATTATCGTCTGAACCAATGTTCATGAATTTAATGCGCTGAAACTAAAGTTCTGTATCACCACATTGATAAGTTCGTGTCTGTGGTTGATTGGTGTAAGTAGGTTCTGGGTTCGAATGCAATTGATTGATATGTGTGTGTGTGTGTGTGTGTGTGTGTGTGTGTGTGTGTGTGTGTGTGTGTGTGTGTGTGTGTGTGTGTGTGTGTGTGTATAGGGGGAGGGGGAGGCTGTCACACTGGAGTCTTCCTCCGTCTATATATCCCGGAACTTGACCAGGATAAACAAACCACTCGCTAACCCATTAACCTATAAATACAATTTTAGAAAATTATCTTGATGTAAACCAAAAACAAATGTCTCCGGAGAAGATCCTAACAAAAATGATCATTTTATTATCCTGATTACCGTCCGGAATACTGTAAAATCTACTGTAAAAGACCTCTTCGGCTCTAAATCGTCCTATCCCGTTACGGCGTGTATCACTTTCAGAAAACTGGAACTTGCCCAATCTTAGTCAGGTACTTGTATCTCGGCTCAAGTGATAGGGTGGTTGTAGGTTTAGGTTACAGGTCGTAGATTTTAGAAATGAGTCGTCTCTTGAAAAATTTAAATTTCTTCTAAAAAATACAAACCTGTTTTATGTCGCTTTCACAGATAAATAATGATTATTATTTAAATATCTTATTGTATTTTTACAGACATATTATTTGTGGTATCAATGTACAGCGTTTTGGAATAAACCCTGCTAGTTAGGACGCTTTATTAAATAGATTATTATTATTATCATTATTATTATTATTATTATTATTATTATTATTATTATTATTATTAGTATTATTATTATTATTATACCGGCTTGTTTTGCAACTCTAATGTGGTTTTAACTATAGTTTTAATTCAGATAACAAACTTAGGCTTAATTCGATCTCATGAACTATTACAAGAAAGTTTTGGTGTTTGTTATTTATTAAACGGAATATAGATTTGTCAGATTATAGATTGTGTGTGTGTTTTCTTAAAATTCTAAAAGAGACAGACATCAGTTTTATTTATTAATGGTGTCTGCTCTCTGATTAAAGTATGTAATAATGGGGAAATGTATAAAAAAAACTACGGACATAGTTGAATTTTATTATATGTATCTCATCATGTTGATTTTGTTTCATTTTCACACACACAAACACACGCACACACACACACACACACACACCACACACACACACACACACACACACACACAACACACACACACACACAATATATATATATATATATATATATATGTATATATATATATATATATATATATATATATATATATATATATATATATATATATATATATATATATATATATATATATATATATATATAGGGACATTCCTCGACGGATGTTAAAATATTACTAAATCAATCAGATATTGCTTTATTCAAAGACTAGAAGTATCAATAATTATCGACGTATTCTTAAGTAAATATTCCTAATTTAAATTCAAGGGGACAATTTATTTAATGGCTTCCATTTATAAGGTAACTGACGGACACAGATGATGTAGGTATCTTGGTGCTGACTGTTAGAATTATGTCGCAGTTTAAACTAAACATCCCTTTAATGTGTTGGCAATTAAATATGAAGTGTTTATTATTATCCATGGAATCAATGGACGATTTTATACTGAATTAATCCAGTCATCACGACAATATTAACACGTTAGCGTCATACGACGTCTTTAAATACGATTCAAGGTGCGTGTTGTATGGGATTGATATAATTAGTGTATTTACATAATTAATAACGTGTGTGTCATATCATCATATCCTCGGTAATATTTTTCTCAACAAATAGGATGCACTTTAGTGTGTGTGCTGTTTTTTAAATGATATTTTATCCTTTAAATGATAGTTATCTTGTTTTATTTATTGCTCTCATGTCATATTTTGTCGTATTATCTCTCCTCTCTCCTAGTCTTGTGTCTTCTTGTACTATCTTGCATGTTTAGCAAACTTTTCCCCTTTTATCGTCTTGTCTTCTATTTTATTTGCTTCCCTTGTTTTATTATTATTATTATTATTATTATTATTATCATCATCATCATCATCATCATCATTATTTAGGTGATGATGGACCAGACAGGTACCGGCCTTATAGTGTCCCATCTCAATCATAAGAAGCCAACACGTTCTGACCTTGTCTACTTTGAAGGTTCCCCAGATTATTGTGTACAAGATCCTGTTACAGGTAAGTAACCGTGACAATTTACTATCTGATGAGAGCGAAATGTAAAAAAACGGCAAAACATTATTTATGACAGACGCAATATGTTTTTTTTTTATAAACCAGTGTATTATTTTGTGGTCTCTCTCTCTCTCTCTCTCTCTCTCTCTCTCTCTCTCTCTCTCTCTCTCTCTCTCTCTCTCTCTCTCTGTCTGTCTGTCTGTCTGTCTGTCTGTCTGTCTGTCTGTCTGTCTGTCTGTCTGTCTGTCTCTCTCTCTGTATATATATATATATATATATATATATATATATAGATAGATAGATAGATAGATAGATAGATAGATAGATAGATAGATAGATAGATAGATAGATAGATAGATAGCAAATATATATCTGTTTCGGTTGCCAAATATTAGTCTACTTGCTTTTATCACCAATAAGGATAAACAAATTAATAACCAGGAGTTTGTCACTTGTTTTAATAAAGTCACGTGAGTAACTCAGCTGACAAATGGGTTTTACTATATATTTCCATATAAACCGACTGTAAACTGTAATATTATTTGGAAATAACTTTCATATTTCTTTTAAGTTTATTTTAATTTTATTAATTAAAAATGTCATAATTCCGACGTAGATATTTTTTAAATAAATACAATCTATATTAATAAAAATATAAGGCGGATGTAATATGTACTTACCGGATATAATATATATTTATTGGATATAATATATATGTATTGTGTGTAATATATATTTATTGGATATAATATACAATATATAGTTATTATATATATATATATATATATATATATATATATATATATATATATATATACTCATGTATAAATATTTACATAAATTTATCAAGATATTCAAAGTAAGAAAGAAGTAACATATCACCATCATCATATATATCAGTACTCGGGTAACTGTTGATAACAACTATTAACGATAATTTATAGATAATTTCTTATTCGTTAGCACATCACTAACACGCGCGCGAATTTTTGTCATAAGTAATCTGTAAATCGGATTGTACTCCAAAACCTATACAAACAACGTATTTTGAAAAATTATAGCTTCAAATCAAGTCCTAGAAATGAACATATTAAAAATATGATAAAACCCGTATTAACATTCACCAATTGACAACCTGTCCATTCCGGTCACCGAACGCGGCGTCGAAACAGCCGTTTCCCGTGCTCTTAATAACAATTCGACCCTCAAAGGTGACACGTTCGACGATCACCCGATCATCCCCCCCCAAAAAAAAAACCCGCCCGTTAATAGACACAAAAGATGTGCTATAATTGAAGAACCGAACGAACGTTAGAAGTTATACGACCCTCACCGCCGAATCGAATTAGATAGATTGTTATCTGTCTACCTGTATCAGGTAAGAGTAAGCTCATATATAGGATGACGTTTAATTGTTATATCGGGATTGTTATCTAGCAATTGTCAGATACTGTTTGCTGTTTACTTTCGCCCGTTGCTCGAGACAGACGAACAATGTTGATGCGACCTAGGTAAAGGCCACGGAGCTATCGGGCGAATAAACAGCCCTCCCACTGTCAGGTAGATAAATATGACCTGGCTCAGATAGATCGGTAGAGGTTCTTTGTCTAGGTATGGTATTCATTCTAAGTCCAGTTAGGTGTCAGTTAGTAGATAGGTTGTTATAGGCCTATGAAAACTGTCTCGGGTAGGCTGCACTACTGATCGTTTGGTCTGGATTACAGGTCCTGGATTACAGGTGTTGTTGTTTAAATTCTGGATTGTAGATAATCGATTCTGAATTATTGATACGCGATGTTAGATTACGGTTCTCTTTGTAGAGATTAGGATCTCTTTTTCTATAAATGCCTTACATATGTTGTTGTCTGGATTATCGATCCCGTTAACTGGATAGTGGGTCCTTTTGTCAGGATTACATGTCCTCTCTTTTTGAAATCGTCTTTTTGAAACCTTACCCTGTAAGAATTGGAAATGGACTTAGTAAACAACCGAACTAAGCTACATATTTTGAACACACTGGATTTGTTTATTGACATCAAATAGAAACATAATTAATTATTTATTTTCTTATTTTATAACACAAATAATCAACAGGTGTATTATAACGCCTGTGTATTGGACGACTTAGAGACAAATAACGTTTTAAATATTAAAGACAAGTTACAGGTATATTTCCGGCATGATACAGGCGAGGTACTTACAGTCATATGGTGTGATACCAGAATTATTTGTTAAATATGTACTTGGTCTGGTGCGGGTACGATGCAGCATCTTACAGATACGAGACAGATATGGTACAGGTGCGTTACAGGTATGCCGTGATGCAGTTACATATATAATTTAAGTGTTTAAATAAGCGCTATGCTGGTGGCATAATCATGATACACGTAGGTTACAGATATGATACAACTCTGATACAGTTATAATACAGATGTATAACAGGTATGATACGGGTGTTTACACATAAGCCATGCTGACCGTATATATGTGATATATGGGGCTTTACAGGTATATCTCAAGTGTGATACAGGTGTGTTACAAGTATGTCAGAAGTGTGATACAGGTATGTTACAGGTAGGCCATAGGCATGATACACCTATGAGCAGTCGGCGTTCGACTCCTTGATCCATAGCCTCGGGACACAGAGGCGGATTAAAGAAATGCCTCGCGTTCCAGGATTCTCCCGGATCTACCGGATACGCCCGCTGAACACGGGATAGAGCGCTCCGGGTGCAGGGATCATTTTAGATGTATCACAGTTTAATAGATAGACACAGCGAGATCCCGATAGCTTATCCGAGAGATATTCGTAAATTGGGGGGAGCTTTATAAACCAGGCGTCGTGCACACACACACACACACACACACACACATATATATATATATATATATATATATATATATATTAGGATTTTTATATTAACTAACATTTGCGGTCTACTTCGGGAATTTATGAAATAATTATCCATAGATATATGATAAATGGCTGTTTTGTGGGAGTTGTTATAACACAGCGGATATAAAGAATGCTAACCCATCATAATAATATCCCCCATCCGGTTCCCCGATAGTTATTTCATGGGTGGCCGCCGGCACTTAGCACATAACATCGATTATTGAATAAAGCTTTAGCGCCACCTGGAGAAAGTGAGCGCCATTTTTTGGTATGATGGATGATCAAATGTTATGTACTGTGCTGACCTCTGGTGAACTGTGGCTGTATACATATAATGGCGTAATGGTGCACGCAGGTGGTGGCGAAACTACTGCGAAAGAGAAAGACAGACAGACAGACACACACACACACACACACACACACACACACACACACACACACATATATATATATATATATATATATATGATATTTGCCATCTAGTTTCATATTCATGGAATAATTAGCTGTATATATATATATATATATATATATATATATATATATATCATATAAAACAAGCATTTAATCAATAATAAGTTCAGCATATGAGACATTCGGCATTATCCATTTTATTATTACTGCCCAAGAAGTCAGCCCCAGGCGGGTCTATCCGTCAAGATTGGGCTGCGGGTACGATACGGTTATGGGACGGATTGGAATATGATGTTATGGGTACGGGATAGTTAGAGGTACTTATCTGAGTGAACTCTGTATGTCGACCTTGGACGATTTTATTGCTGTTAGACTTGTGTGAAATTGACTCTATTACGTTCTGATCAGGATCTAGTCATACTGAGTTCAGTTTAGGATCTGAACCAATGACCATTGAAGACAATGTTTTTAAATATTGATCGTACGAAGTAGCACTGATAGTGGCCATGGAATTAGAATTAGTTATAGGGCCGGTGTTATTATTTATCCGGCAGCCGGATCCCGAACGATAGAAAACGGTCTTATTCATCCGGCAGCCGGGTCCCGAAGGAAAGTATTGGCGACTACTTACCCGGCAGGCCGGGTATATAACGCTAACTTTAGTTTTTGTTCTGCCGATATTGCCGGGTGCACAACGACATAAATCTTCACTCGGTGGCCTCATTCAGACAATCCAGAATTTCAGTTTTTAGCATGCTTTTATTATTCGTTTTGTTCATGGACTTTGGGTTTGACTATTGGTTTGATGTTCATCGCCAAGGACTGCAGCCTTTGATTACCCACTGCAAGTTTTGATTACTACACTTCCATGGTGTATCCCATTGCTGAAATTAAATAGCCTAGAATTCGAGGCTAGGCCAATAGTATGTATTGGTACTTGAGCCACTCAATACCTAGCATACTACGAAAAAATCTGCCCGGATCAGTGTACTCACTCGTTGCGGGGGAGCGGACGGTTGTTGCGTCAAAATCGACATTGACATCATGTTCGCGTGTGTGTGACGTCATCTTCGAGTGTGCTTCGGCTATTTTCGGAGGCCTATCTCAAAATCATGGCGGCCAACAACCTGCATCAGGTGATAGCAGTTCTTCTAATTGTTAGACGGCGCCGTAGAAAACGCAGCCGTAACAAGGCTTCTTGCAGGTAGCTCTGGTGCCGCCAATTGACACTCCGTAGACCATTATAGGGCACGTATCAGGCTCTTATGAGGGAATTCGAAGAGGAGAATTTGTTCTCATACAAGAACTATGTCCGAATGTTGCCAAATTGTTTCGATTATTTATGTCGCTTAATCGCTCCACGCATCTCCAACGCAGGATATCTTTGAGTGAACTCATTGCCATCACCATGGGGTTTGGGTCCTTCACAATTTCTGCCTTCAACGCCCGATCTTTAAACTCTTTCAAGTTGGTGTTGTACAAAGGAGGGTTTGCTTGCCATAAATTTGCAAGTGCGCCCTCATTTTCCTCATTCCAGCCTTCTCCATGTTCTTCTGCTTCTTCTATGGGCGCTGACATTTTGGATATCATGTGACCGGAGGATTTGATTTGATTGGTTGTTCGATGTAGGAACTCGGCGGGTTTCGGAAAAGCCTGCAGAGACGTGAGCACACTATACGGTTTTGACCGCGGACTCTACACGGCGAGAAAAAGTCGGCGGGTAATATCAAAATATTTGGATCCTTGCGGATTTGGCCCGACAACTACCGGAGACTAAAGTTCGGTGGGAAAACACTAAGCCGTAAGCCACAACCTGCGGGTGAAAATCGGCGGCCGAAATGCTGTAGTGTGCTACCAGCATTAGGGTTCTCTTTACCTCTGATTAGTACGTGTCGATTCGCTTCGAGTGAAGAAGGTACCCCCATATTTACACAAGAACACGACGTAATCGTATTTAATGGCGTCTGTCCTGTGCCAAAACGTTTATTAGTTACTGCGATGGTAGACGCTTCAAATTTGGCAAGATAGGCCTCAAAATGGAAGTATCTAGTAAATTACAGCTTCTCGAACACAGCCCTCCTGGCCACCAATTTCTATTTCTCCCGCCAGTTGTTAGTAAAACAGGGAATGCCAGTGTCCAAGAGGGACTGCCGACGACGTTGGCCGGGTGCGCAAGCAACAAAATCATTACTGTGGAACCGATTGTTTGTCGGGTGGGCAGGGGACAAAATCTTCACTGGGGAACTGGCAGACGGGTGAATAATTACTTCCTAATTGATCTGATACTGTCTCCATTGATCTGATTGGTCGTAATCGGGTGTTTTAGTAAACACATGATGTCATTTGACCGCTTTATGAATTTAGTTAGATACTATTTGATTTATTGCTATATAATAACCTCACATACACAACTCATCACTTGTCTATTTATATAACAGAATCGTGTGTTATGACACTAATCCATTCTATTGTGTCTAGTTCTTGTATAATAATTGATGGTAAAAGTTAGTGAAGTCTATATACTTCCCTTTCTCTACAAAATGTAAATGAAAAAACCAAATAGAATATTTTAGCTAAAACAATCTGCAAAAAACCAGTTCCTGGGAGTATCCGCAAAGATCTCCGTTTTGTGGATACCTTGCGGATACGGGTAGGCGGTTCTATCAGTAGTGTCAGTGTGGGGAAGCTGCTGGCAAACTCAAACACTTTTGGAGGTTAATCTTTGGCGAAAGTGGGCATGATATTACGGGTATAGGGCGTATACAGGCGCCAAAATAGATAAATTAACTCGCATTGTAATATCGCTATTGTTTTAGGCTCATTTAATTAACTTTAATAAATTATATATATATATATATATATATATATATATATATATATATATATATATGCGCGCGAGAAAACCCCCATATATATATATATATATATATATTTGTGCACTGGGTCAGCATATTAGGTACACTGGCAGACAATGTGAGAAGGATTCCTTACGATCTGACGGATGTGATATCATGTGTTGTGGACGAGGGTTTGATACTCGTACCGTGAAACGCGTCCGCAAATGTGAATGCAAATTTCATTGGTGCTGCTATGTAAAGTGCAAGAAATGCGAAGAATGGAAGGACATACACACCTGTAAAGGCCCCAATCCGACTGTGTCACCAGCTTTAGGGTCATTAGCAAGACGGCCGTATTGACACATATAGGACGATATCTAGCCTCGATCTCGGTATAACCTGGCATATATATATATATATATATATATATATATATATATATATATATATATATTCAGTGACCGACCCAGTGACCTGTATGTTACTGACCACCGAATGTGTGTACTTGACCTGGATATGGCATCATTTTCTTGAGTTATTAACTGACGATGTGCGTGTTGCATATGTCATGAGTGCATATATTATTTTAATGAGATATATCAATGTGCATTTTTTTCAACGCCATATATATAATTTATTAAATCATGTTGTGACGGTATGTCGGTGTGTGAAGTAAATCACCAGGAAGTCTGGCGTGTGCTAGACTCGTGCATGTATTTTCCAGTAGAAATACCTATTTTATTTATCAAAAGCCAACATCTTCCAGCGACAATGGAATGATAAATACTATTTTTATTACCACTGAAATTATAATTTCAAATATCCTATCATTAATTGCTACATGTCTTGGTCCAAACAAGTAGAATAGATTAGAGATGAAAAGTTTATTGTTCTATATGTTATTTAATTTTAAATTAATCGGCTGACAAGGAAGCGAAACCTGGTTTGAATATATATATATATATATATATATATATATATATATATATATATATATATATATGGTTTTGGTCATATTTTATAATTTGCGTATCTTGTAATACAAATTGTCAATAGATTTTGATATAAAATGTAAATTTCTACTATTTTTGGACCAGAACATTAATTTTTTAAAGAACAAAGCCGCCTAAATATACTTAGATGATTCTAAATATGCGAGTTATTGTGTTAAACGTAATCTCTTATTGTCTTTCAATGGAAAACATGATTTTGAGAGAATAAATGCATATTTTATTCATTTCTGAAGACGTTCTATGCAGAAGTGTGTATATTTGGTGACGTAAGCCAAATACCAGCTGATCATTGATTATTTTGGAATAAATTAATCGAAATATAAATATTCTTCTCCGACAGTTCATGGTCGAATTGATTACCAGCACAGAACAAAAAGCATCTGTCATAGTTGCCATAAACAATGTATTGCGGTTAATTTTATCAGCAGACAATAGAGAGAACAATATTTACTGTGAAAATTTATATATATATATATATATATATATATATATATATATATTTATATGATCTATTGCAGTTCATTTATAATATACCAAATGTACCAACAAATAAATATTTCAGTGAATGTTTGTGTTTTGTGAGCTGTTAAGTTGTTTAACCTGATGAGATAGAGCGTGGGACTCTTTACCCGTGGTCTTGGAGCGTGGGAGGTTTGAATCCCGGCCCTGGCATTTTATAAGATTAGTTTTTCATCCAGTCAGGCAACTGATAAGGTTGTCTCCGCCGAAAAGGCTATCTATTGTTAATTTTGAATTTGTTTAGAATTAGTCCTCTTGGTAAAGCTGTCTCTCTCTTTTGAGGTAGACAGCCATTTCGACCATTATTATTATAGATGATGATGATTGATGTGTTACGGCCACTTTTGTGCACATGGTAGGCTAAATGGGCCGAGCGACCTCCAAGGGTAATGAAGCGAAGTGAAAGATGAAACAACCTTCGGATATGCCCACGCCGGGATTCGAACCCGGGTAGTAGTGATCTGTGGTCCAACACGCTACCGCTAGACCACGGAGGCGCCCATATTATTATTATAGACCTACGTGCAGCTATATCTTATGTATGATCATTCCCGGATGGATTTTATTATTTTCCGCCTCCGAGTTTTGGACTAATTTTATTCCCTAATATGATTGTGTGTAGATTATGTTTTTTTTCGTTTCTAAGCCTATCCCAGGATCACAGAAACTTTCTGCCATTTTAAACACTAAACAAACACTTACTAAATCATTGATATACACTGATCGTAGAATAGTTAACTATTTGACACAAGCATCGCGTAGTAGATTAATACCCGATAATAACTGTATCAGTGAGATGGCCAGAAGTATCAGATAAGGATCAGTCATACATATAAATATTTCAGTGTACAGAACGACTAGTACTTTTTCTGCGGATCTTTTTTCTCATTATAAAATTATTATAAAATTTACATTTAAGGCCTTCATCGGTATATAGAAAAAAAGGTGAGGTGACTGTAAAGCGAGAAGAAATGGACTTTATCTTCAGAACGTCCACGCCATTGCCGCACATATAGTTCCCGATAAAGGAGATCTACACGATGGAAACATCCTCGTCTATGTGATGCTATTTACGACCAAACACACGTACGGTTCTCTTCAAAAGGAATATCGACATGATCGTATAATTTTACAGTTCTCACCAGCTACTCCATATAATTATAAACTAAATGGAGTTCACTGATGTAAATATTAAACGTTCATCATAAGATAGTCGCGCGCAGTCCCACACTGTGCATCTCCTGGAAAAGAGGATTTATATCATTGACCTAAATATTTCTTTTCGGTCAATGATTTATATAATTTTACGTATAGGAAATGTTAAATATTGACGTTTTATGTCAACCTTTTCTGGTCATGATTGGTTAAATTGACCAAACACCCTGCGAAGCTACCGGGCTCGGATGAAATAAAAGATGACTAACCACGAAGACGTAAACCAGCCAATATTTGAACTACGGTTCTAAATCTATATACAGCTAACCGTACAACTAATTCATCCCCGCGGAGATGTCACCAATTTACGGAAGCCTGCATATATCTGTCGAATTCGTTTGTGGTTTTTCTTCAGCCTCCCATCAGACTTTGTATCACCGGCGTCTCCCTAACCGGAATATATTAAGATCTTAATTTCGGATGCTTGTTTAATATTAGGGGAAGATGATGATGGCGATGATTGATGTTTTACGGCCACTTTTGTGTACATGGTAGGCTAAAAGGGCCGAGCGACCTCCAAAGGTAATGAAACGAAGTCAAAGATGAAACATCCTTCAGATATGCACACGGCGAGATTCGAACACCGGTGGTAGTGATCTGTAGTCCAACACGCTACCGCTAGACCACGGAGGCGCCGAGATATTTATATAGTGTCAAATAAATACTAATCGATATGTTCTAGTCAAATCGCTTTCAGAATGATAGAACGGTGTTTTGGTGTCACTAAAGCGCGTAACATTTAATAATGGCCGAGTGGCAGTTATTTTACGTGGCTTAGCTACAACAAACGAGAGCGACGCTTCTGGTCTGTAATTTACTGCTTCACCACCGGGAATAATTCTAATTAAATTTAGAATTTACAATAGATGACATATTCGGTGGAGAAAACCTTGTCAGTTGCCTGGTTGGATGAAAAACTCCAGTGCCACGGCCGGGATTCGAACCTCCGACCTCCCGCACATCATGACCACGGGTAGGAAAATCCCACACTCTTACCCACTAGATCTTAGAAGACCGGTTTTTAGCAAATTTCAAAGACGCAATTTGTTGACGATGATTAACGGCATCAAATTAACTCGAAACAGTAAAAATCAGACCCGGAAAGTATCATAACGTACCTGATTAAATGTTCTTAGAATCGCTACGATTCATAACGTTTTATATTAGGCCGACGAGTGATTGTTTATTTAAATACACCATTTTTTAATGACAACCTAATTTATTCAGATAAGAAAAACTCCTCAGAATATCAACTTTATCAATTCTTTGACACATTATAATCACAAAAAAAGATTTACTTAGCCACATTTTGATTGAACATTCCTTGAAATGAATTTCTACATTTTCAGTATTTTGTCGATTGAAGAATTTTTGCTTTTGTTGCGATACACTGTTAAATCCTTCTGCGAAATTAAACCCACCCCCAAAAAATAAAGATTCATAACACATGTCAGACATAATTAAAAACACAACACACTAAAAATGTGTTCATGGCTACTGCGCATTACTTCTAAATATAGCAAATTACTTACGAAATGAACAACAATATTTAAATATCTTCTGAGAAAAAATCTACATTTTTAAGTTAATATGTTGTGCGCATCCTGGTCCCTGAACGTAAAGTAGATTCGTTCATATTTATAAATACGAACAATAACAGCAGATATTCTACAATATTATTCACATATATGATGGTTATAACTATATGTGTTAAATCACAGAGCAATGACATATATATATATATATATATATATATATAATTATGGTTATGCTGAAATCATATAATCGTCACTATAGGAAATTGATATAAACATCAATTTGTTTATAGATCATCGGCGTCAGAAATGCATTGAAGTCACCGATATATAGCGTCAAGTTATGATTTATCACAATTATTGGTAGAATATCCGTAAATCGCTTTAGCTACCGTTAAATAGTCAGATAAAAACACACAATGAAAATAACAACAAACTCGCGGTGACACGGAGGAAATAAAGAGAAAAAATTAATTTTAGTGATGTAAATATTAATAACGGCTTACAAATTACATGAAATATTTTAATAAATATTTTTATCGGGAAAAGGTTTCAGTACAAACTGTTTGGATGCAATTACAGTGATATACACAATGTAAAAAAATGCATGAAAATCTCTAAATATTTCAAAACCTAAACCTTTTGCCAGACACGTCAATTTTTATCCACATCTTTCTCTGTGCCTCAGCAGACTTACTGGATATCAATGTGGCACCGAGCACCATCGTGGAAATTTGACTTAATCCTAACGGTGACAAGGTGTGCACTAGGTGGCACACGGCGTTAAACGGCACCATACTTTCTCTTTACATTAAACCCGGGACATTAAAGATTCCCAGTAAACGTGATATTTTATCACCATTTCCTGTTTTACAGTAGAACAGGAAGCAACTGCTCATCATAATGCACCCTATTTAAATATATTGAAATAATAAAATCCCCCAACACGTTTTTGTTGCGTCGGCAGGCACGTGATTATTTGTTTATTAACACAAATTACTAATTACAGCTCTTCGTGCCATTTTATTCTGATGACAAAATACACGATTTCAAGATGATTGAAATAATGGGGCCAATTATATCAAAAGATCATTTCTACTCTCCACAATACATTAGAGACACAACATTTATTTACTAAATCATACCAACCATGAATCTATACTGGAATAAATTCCTCCATTTTTATTATTTCATTCATTAACGAATTCTCGGCTTTGTTATCTGTTATTTTCTAATCAAACAGATAAATTAATATTTTTTTTTAAATGTTTTTTGTCAACACAGAAACATCATGATATATAGACATAAAACACAACATGCCAAGTTGTTTCCTGAATATCTCTGCATGATCTTAAACAATTCGTGGATAACCCTTCCTGTACCCGTACATTGAACAGTATTGAATCCTTGTTCATGGATATGAACATTGTAAGCAAATATTTTATAAGCGTGTTTGACAGTCCCTGAACATAAAGTACAATAATTAATATCTGTAAGCAGGAATATTACCACAACAGCTTGTGTAACATTACTCCAACATGTGAATGCCAAAATATGGTTAAACATCACAGGACAATAGTATGTGACTCTGTTGAAACAATACAGACAACAATAAAGAAAATAGGGGTAACATATACATTGATTTGTTTGAAACTTTTAATATATGGAATACATTTCAGTCATTGTTTTGTTTCTAAATTATCAAAGTAGAAAACATATGTAATGCACACCAATATGCTTCTAAATTGCAGTTTATCACAGTTATTAGCAGTAGATACACAAAGTATTTGATAAAAAAAACAATTAAATACAAATTACCATAGCAATATAAATATGAAATGGGTTACAAATGGTACAAATGGTATCAAATATAGATGACAAAGTGAATTTAAAAGATGGTGTTTTGATGTGTATCAGTGGCATCTGTGAGTGTTAAACAGAGTGGCAGTCGACGCCATCTTGGAAATTTGACTCAATTTTTAATACAACATCCCTATACCCTGGGTAAAATCAACATAATTATAGCCATGTTAATTAGTATTTATTAAATGTGTGGACTTTAGGTATATTTCATATACTATAAAGATTAATGAAATACTGTATTAAGCTTAAAGATATATTTTTGGCACACAATCAATAAAAAAAACAAATTTATAAACTGAACTTCTTTCCCAAACTTCTAGAAAATATTTATAGATGTTTATAACGAATATATTTGCAAACAAATATAACAAATATTTTTCACCAGAAACACCCACAGAGTCTGTTTTTTTAAGAGTTCTATGAATTCTCTGAGGGTTACATGGCTGTAGAAAGTTACAGCTGATGTTCACACACACACACACAATCAGCTAATAGATGAGTAACTAACAGAAATACATAGTAATACGTGATGAAGAAAAAACAAATTCACATCTGGAGTATATGTATCACATATACTGCTCTTAGTGGAGAAGTGTATCTACAAACATGGCAACATTAATGAGAAATTGTAAATATGACCTATAATTGGGTCATGGCCACTAATATGCATGTTTGGCTAAATGGGTCAAGTTGTCACCAAAAGACAAATAAAAGATTAAATCAAAGATGAAACAACCCTTAGCCAAATATAATAGAAGACAACCTTAATCCAAAACTTGACATCCTTGGATCATTTGACCAAAATCTAGAGTTGGCAACAAATGGCAGAAATACGCTGATCCTGAGGAATCAAGCTACACAGAGACACTGGTAACAGCGATTGTTGATTTCTGCAGTCCAACTTGCTACTAACTGCGCAAATTGATCAAACGCCCTGAAAGAAGTCACTGAAAGTTTGTCATCTTTGTTAATCAGGATAGCCATTATCATATTACAACAACAAAAAGCTGGCTAAACAATGTTTCAGCCATTAGACGAGTGTGAAGTTTAACTTGTAGCTCATATTGAAATAATATCAACAAACGTAACTCAGAACTATTTTCAATCAACACAACTGAATTATCACCATCAAAACGAATGAGAACAACATAACAACAAAGCTCACAATTTATATATTTTTTCTCACATGAAAGTTGACATTATACCTTTAATTTTCCCAGAAGGAAATCATTGGCCATTAGCTCTGTACGAATTAGATAGAGAATTACAATGATATTTAAATTATAATTATCTGTGTTTTCATTCTCTTGATCTTATTCATTTGGGATGAAGCTCAGGAGGTCTTTCAGAGCCCTGTCTGCTTCCTGTGTATGTGGATGGTCTGTCCCCAGAAATTCAGTGAACACGATGCTGGCTTGGTCTAGCTGATATTTGGCTCGCAGAAACAACTGACTGGCAAAGTAGAATATCCCCAGATTATATCTAGAAATAAAACAGAAATTAATTATTTGAAAAGTTACTTCCTCATATTATCTCATACATACACAACAATTATACTCATGTCAGTAGTGATTGCCTAATCTAATTGCATTGGTACGATATAAAATTAGGTACGTTCTTATCATCTCAAGTACAAATACTTCACACTTGGTTAAAACTTAGTTAATAATTCTAATTTTGAATAAGAATATCAGTAAAGAATATATCTATTTGATGACAAAGTTTTTATGTTGTTTCATTATTAATATGAATAAAGGTTTTGTGTACAGAACCAAAATTATAACTCATACTGAGATGTCATTTTTATGGTAAATGACAGTTAGCCACTAGACATACTGGTAATAGAAGAGTTTCAGACAATTCCTTTCAAATGACCATGAATGTTATTCACCAAATACATGAGGTCATATTATAAAAATGAGCATATAGTGATATATGATAGACATTATGAGAAGATGTATCTCAGCAAGATACACCAATCGAGACTGAGCCTAAAAGGTTAGGTCTGAATGGCATAAAAAGTGCAAACGACAACCAATGTCAGACCCATATTATCACATATGATCAGAAATATGATTTGATTAGCCTCAATGATGGTCATACCTTGGATATATGGCCAACAGGCTACCTCAAGGGAAATATTCCACAGATAGAAGTAACATTGGGATTTAAATCCTAAACTAGAGGTTTATTATACTCTACTCTATCCACCATGCTGTCAATGTACCATAATCTTCCTCATTATTTGCAGTAAATGTCATCTATTTTTAAATGGTCTTCATAATGTAAATTGTATATCTTGGTATATCTTGGCAATATCAGTTACTTTTATCACAGTGCAAAATGGCTTTATGTGGAAAAACTAGTTTCAAAATTAGATATATCATGTGGGGCATATACGACCTGTCAAATATACAGACAAACATGGTAAAACCTCTCTAAGGAAATTAAACTGATTTGACAAATTCCTAGCCATCTTTTGACTATTATTGAAAACCTTTAAGAGAATGACTTTGGATGATTAATCAAACAGGTTGACTGTATCAAATAGGTGTCTGTTAAGTCAGGTTCCACCATGCAATATCATTTTGGAGTGGTATTTTGTACAGACATAGATTCCCTGTGAACAATGATGTAAGTGAATATATATATATATATATATATATATATATATATATATATATATATATATATATATATATATATATATATATATATATATATATATATATATATATACAAAACACACACTCATACATATCCTCCTAGAGCAAACCTAGCCATGCAACGACCTACCTTGTAATACCAGCCTTTTAGTATAATAATTACTTTAACCATCTTGGTGCACTCACCTAACTACAGCCACTTCGATGTTGTTATTGCCGTACGTGTCCAATAAAATGATCAGCGCCACCTCAAACAGTTCTCCTGCCTTCAGATCATTTTTATCATCGTAAACCAAAGCTATTTCATTCAGGATATGAGCAATCCGAGGATGGAATAAACCAACTTCGCCACGCGTCAACATCATATCGCTGATAAAGTGTCCCAGTGCTTTATCTATGTGGCCTTGTTGGTAGGCAAGTTTGCCAAGCTGGAAGATTGTGGTAATAATCGGTAACAATACTGTAACAATGGCTTCAATTCAAGATGAGAGAAATTTGCACCATATACAAAGTGGTATCAAACAGATACAAATCAGGATCGAAATTTACTGTTTACATATTGATTAATACTCTTCTTCTTGAAATTTCAGGTAGTGACCTGACTGGCTGTTGTCAATTGGAGTAATAATTGGTTTCCTTAACTACTCACAATGTTGCTAATGGCAGCCACGTAATGGTGTCTTACTCCCAGAACTTCTGTTGCTATTTCCCGACACCTGATCAGATATTTCTTTGCAGCTGGCATGTTATCTTGTGCAATGAGAACATCTGCCCAGCCCAGAAGGGCTTCAGTTAACTGTAAATAAATTACAAGAAATATGCAGCTCATCCACAAGGTGATTCGCTGTTGTCAGCTTTTAGCCATTTATGGTCATGTTTAGATTGTCCCTAGGCCATTGTCCCACATTAATGGAAATAATGCAGAAATGAACTCATTTATGCATTCAGATTTAGTTTTTGCCTATCTGTCATTTCTACATGACTGCATCGAGCAGATTTCCCTTTAACACCATCTGATTGATTGTCTGACTTACTGATAGCATAAAATGTGTGATATAAAAGAGTTATTACAGTATCTACACTAGATTTATGTTGAACTGAAATCATAATTACTCCACATATTAATAAATTTATATACTGGCAAAGAATATAACAGGCTATCATTTTCATAGGCAAGAAACCAAACCAAGACTGTTTTTCCTAAATATTAGCATCATATCATAATTGTTTTTAAAGTATCATGACATATATTCGTGTGTGTGTGTGTGTTGTGTTGTGTTGTGTGTGTGTATATGTGTGTGTGTGTGTGTGTGTGTGTGTGTGTGTGTGTTGAGATAATTATAATATAAAGAATAACCCAATTAATATTGGCACTATCTGATGATATTTGGTGCTAATTAACCACTAGAACAAATTTTCTTTTTATTGTACATGAAATATAAAAACAGAAATGATAAATTGGAGACATTCAATTGTTTCAAGCAGCAGTTGTTTGAAGCATTAGCAATGATATTAGCAATTACAGATAAAGTTATGCACAGCTGACTTAATTAAATTGAACAACATACTTTATTTGCAGTTTATTCCCAAAATGGCTTTGAGCAGAAATTGAAGCATGAATAACAGGATTATCAAAGCATTTTGACAAGTGCGTACTTCTTTCTTTTCAAATATTGTGCAGACTGTTAGACGACCAAATTATTGGCATGGAGTTTATGGAGAAATGACATGTAAAATAAAATATTAAACCATATCTTATTAATAAGTGCACTAATTAAGTTAACTGTTAAGAGGCGCTAACCATTTTGTACGTTAAGGGTAAACACTAACCATGTGAGTTTGGTAAATGTAATGCTAATTAACTGATTCTTTTGTAAATTATCAATGTGTAGTTATGTGTAGAAATGTCTGGTTATATGATCTATCAAGGTATACATGTCAGGAACCCCTTTGTTTCATGTTTTAGGGCACCTAAAATCACTTGAAAACTGATCCAGAAAACTGATATAGTCCAATGTGGCAGTCATGTAGGAATCATAATGAGATTAGTCATGTAAAAGGGGAGAGGGTATTTTAGTAGAACTTGTCCTAGATACACCTTAAGTGTGTGTGTGTGTGTGTGTGTGTGTGTGTGTGTGTATGTGTGCATGTGTATGTGTGCACGCATATGTGTGTGTCTGTGATGAAAATATAGAAAAATATGCCTTGCTGCAGAATCTTATTTAAAAATATACATTTAATCAAGTTTGCAGCTTTGCATTTAATATTAACCTAGAAACCCAATAAAATGCAACAACCGTATTAGTCGTTAAGTGGATGTTTATTCCTGTATTAGATTGTGTGAGCTTATTGTGATATAAACGTGATATAAATAAAAAAGCTATTCTCAGTCATATTTTTTCGGGTGCAGTATTTGGAACATTATCATGGGACACTTTGGGTTGTTATTTACCTCCCTATATTGCCTCAATCACCTCCATTTTTCTATCTCTTTTCATTTTGGAATCTTCTTGCTTCAGATCTATGATGCGTTGTGAGTCCAATGTGGCATTCAAAGTTTTATATGATAACGATAGACACAGGAGGTTTATTCGTAAATGTTTTCTCTACGTGGAAATAATAAGGCTGCGTATTTGCTGAAAATCATCATCATCATCTGACACTATTGGGAAGTGAAAGGTGATGGACCATATACAGAGAGGATCTAGTTTTGGATTCACCAATAGCTGCCTAACTATTCTTCACACATTATACAACAATTACCCTACATAGCCAATACTGAGAGGATCTTTCTTGCTAATTAACCACAGTTTGGGTTATTATATGTATAACCTGTTATACTATCCACTTCAGTAATCAGAATTTTCTATGTTTGGTATTCTCTGTTGGAAGATGACCCTACAACTTCACTCACATTAGCTATATCACAATCTCTAGGCTTTATGACCCAATGTTAGTGTACGACGAGGTCCAGTTCAACCAATGCTGGCTGTGTTACGCCGAAAAAAGACACGAATGTATCCACTTCAAAACTTGATGACTAACATACCTGCAGTTTCTGAGAAGGTGACTGTATCCTGTTTATCCTGCGGGTGGCATCTCTGTAATAACGTGTAGCTTCAGTGAGATCATTTTGTTTGTAACAGACTTTACCAAGTCTGATCAATAACTGGAGATAAATAGTGAAAATTAATTATTTCATATCTGATAATTATGGATTAATGTGAACCATTTGATATTTAGTCTCGACGAGTGCAGTCATCTGGTGTTATAAATACCAACCAAACTACATACTGCTGCAGTATTTTAAGTTGGTTTATTGCCATGGTGCTGTTCTCAATATAACAGTTCTGCCAGGCTTTGATAGCGCACAGTGCATGACATATGAAGTACTCAAATGTCGCATATAAAGGTCAACTGCTATTCAAGATTCATGGAATATAAATAAAACCAGTTTCATAATATCCTCCAAATTTCACACATAATTATATGCTCGATATAACATATAATTAAGTTATTGTATGATGTACTACTTGTAGAATTTGGAAAATAAATACATCATCATATGTGAATTCATAATTTACTAACTATGACTCGCAACACTGCAAGAGCTGTTCCATGTCATGGTTGACTGACCATGTTAAAGGGATCTGGCACTTTACTGAATTAAATTACAATGTTAAAATGCCATGGTTGTGATAACCTTTGGAGAGTTTCACTCACTATTTCTGTAAAGCTACCCTATAAGTATAGGGGAGGTTGAACTTTTCACTATACAGCATACCTATTTGGTAGCATATGCCAAATATTACATCTGCACACACAGACAAATATAGGTAACTTCACCTGGTGTTATCTGTGTGATAATATGGGACTAAAACATAATTATATAAGTTTATATAATAATAATAATAATATCATCATCTTGTTATTATGCATTTGAACATTTCTCACAGAACCAGTTCTATTTGAGAGTCTTTATTATTATTATTATTATTATTATTAATCTACAAATAAAAAGCAACACATTACCAACTATAAAACACATCTAAGTTATAACCATTATACATACCTGTATTACCAGAGGATGAGTACACCTAAGCTGGCGTGTATGATCTGTTGGCCAGTATAATACCTCGATATGTGTATCTTTGTACTCCCTCTCCAGTTCAGTCAACACTGAATTTAGCAACATTCTGAAAATGGTTGACATATTAGCAAAATATATTTTGTTAGAGATAATGCTGTTATCAGTATATTTTCAATGCAAGATTATGTCTAGATTTAAGATAATATTGATGACATTACTCAAGAGAAATCCACAAGTAAGTGACCAATATTTATCAATATATACCATGACTTCAGATGCAATTAATTGAATCCAAAGTGGAACAACCCTAAATATGTCAGAATACATGTACTCTAACTGTTAATGGCTTACTTACTTGGCTGTGGTGAGGAATCCCAAACCAATCAAGAAATCAGCAAGAGCTTGTTGTATCTCTCTGTACCTGGTATGGTCTCCTTCAGTATGCGGCATCACCTTTAAAGCATCGATGTATGCGGTCTCAGCTTCACTGATACCTTCAAGCTGGATAAGCAAATTAACACATCAGAGAGAGAGAGAGAGAGAGAGAGAGAGAGAGAGAGAGAGAGAGAGAGAGAGAGATAATTAATACTGGCTAATAATAAAGTATATGATACTCGATCAACATGGAATTTATCTTATAAATATATTCAATAAATATTATTGAAGCAACTGGATTTTGTAAAACCCGATGGTGAGAGATGATCTTTAAAGTAGGAATAAGACACCCATAATAAACTGATAAAGAATTCAGTGCCTCGACTGGGCTTTAAACAAATTTCCAATTTGTGATTATCAGATTGTGCAGCGCAGTTGACTGATAATAATAACTGATCAATAGATGCTTTCATTAATGGAAATAATGCATTATTTTGTTAGCTCCTTTTACTTTTTCCATGTATTTATAAATATATGCAATATGAACTTGGCACCAAAAGGATGACAGAGGGTTAACTTCGGCTTTTGTAACAAATACTGCCTGATTTAATATTTGATGGGAAAACAATTTAAGTTTAATTTGTTTTTTACCTGATTCCAGAACTTGATCAAATCAAATTTTCCTTCCTCTGTTAACGTCAGTCTTCTGAACACTTCCAAATCTGTAATAGTTTCTTCAAGTCTTTCCATTGCTCCAGCTTTGGATAACAATGTCGGCAGCTCATCTACCTGTTTGTTGGAGAAAGATTGGCATAATTTATAACACAACATGCTTCAGTACGGGGGGGGGTATAATATGGGACAATATCATAAATAAATTACAGATAATAGTAAGAGAGATGATGATAATGATGATGGTACATGGTTCCCACAGCCAAGGAAATATTATTTTTCAGGACATTTCCAGGACTTTTCCAGGACAAAATTACCATTTTCCAGGACAAAATATACAAGTTTAAAATGTTTTATGGTACAGCCTCCTCCTCACCACTTCAAACTATCTGATCCAACCACTTTTATTTAAATTTTAACTGACATGGGATATTAAGACTATGTAGTGGTACACTTTTTCTTCTATAATCAAAGTTTTCTTCTACAGGCATAATATTAATTCACACTTTTTTGTTTTAAGTGAATTTTTTTCGCAGGCAATATGTTTTCCAGGACATTTCCAGATTTTCTGAAATTCCAGTATATTTCCAGGACCTGGAAAAGGAATTTGTTATTTTCCAGGATTTCCAGGACTTGTGGTAATCCTGTGATATCATATTTGTACAATAGAAATTTTCATATATACCATTTCACAAATGGGGCAATAGCATAAAAAAACTACACAGTACTTTAACCCAGTCTGCATAATGATATATTAACTGAACAAATGATATAAAATTGATTTAAAAATATATACCTAACATTGATCAGTTAATATATTAATTAAGAAACTAAGGTAAGTAAAGACAAACAAGTTTTATCAGTATAAACAGATAATATTCTCAACACATCAGAAGGTTAACTGACTCATTGCTAGTCCCAATGTATTAATTTTCTTAGTTCACTATATAATATATGTATATAGACAAATTAAGATATTAAAATAGTGATACACTGAACAGTTCTGCAGGTAAAAATTACTTGTAGAGGGAGAATAAAAACTGTTTAATATCATTAACTAGGATGATTTATTTGTAGACCAGGAGCTCTGTTTTAGATAACAATAAAAAAGCTATCAGTTCAGAGAATTATTAATAGTATAATATTTCCTGCAGGTTTTCCAACATCTAATGACATCCCACCAAGTTGTGGTTGGATATGATGCAGAATTATAAATAATGGGGTCAGGTCATACATTCTTGCTATGATTAATACAGAATTTCCAGCTAGTATGTGATCAGACATCATAAGACTTAAAATCCTTGAATGTGGTTTTTAGAGTTTATGTCTAAAACAAATTTAAACATCCTTAACAGACACCAATAACCAATTAATTATTTATGTTTATGTTACAACTTAGGAAGAGCATGAATCTTTTGATATGATAAAGATCCTATGTTATTGTAACTTGCTGGGAGATATTGACATGAAAAGCTTAGAAACCAAATATTCCCATGTCTAAATATGCTTTATTTGTCAGTGAAAGGGATATATTTCAACAAAGTTTCAAATGAAAGTACTAGTCACTAAACAGGTGCGTTTGAAGAGCATGACTTCTTTCCAAACACATCTTCCAAAAAATTCTGAATATATAGCTATAATAAGGTCTATCTGTATCGCTAAACCCATTGATCACATTATTTAGACTGCAAATGTCTGACACTGTTTGTGGGTGATCATTTTGTGGATGATAAATTTGATGGCTAGGTTCAGGTGTAAATATCACCTACAAGAAGAAGTATGCTAGTTCAAGTTTCAGGATTCATAGTCAGAACTTATCCAACTGCAGACATAATATCCCTCATAAAAAATAAGAACCCAGTGATTATCAGCAAATATTGCATGACTACTTATTTCAAAATATTGTTTCCCCATTTAAGTATGTCTGGGCCTTTAATTGACTGTACACATCAACATAATATTGTTATTATTTAGTTTCGTTACCTTTCTGTCATCCATGTCTTTCTCAGTGAAGAAGTCAGCGAGCCAGAGATAGCCAGCAACTTTATCCTGTCGTGTTCTGAGGTATTTCTTTTCCACAGCTTGACGCAGGTGATCGTGAAAGAAGTTGACGATGCCATTACGGTTCACAAGACTCTCGACCAGAGAGAGATAAAATGGTGACCAAACTGCATTTGGAACCTAAATAAATGGAAAATGTGTAAGTTTACTAGAATTGGCTACAACATTGCCCATTTTTAGTGAATCCATAAACAACAAAACAATTCCAATACGCGACGTCATACGAGATTCCCATCCAAAGTTTGAAAAAGCTCCTCAAATTTCCTAGACAAGATTTTTGACCTGACTTACATATTTTCCTAAATGATTTGATTGTATGTGAGAATCATTCGGTAAGACGAAAGAGACAAATGAAATTCAAACAAACTTTTAATATTCAATAAAATATTGCCTCTATGGATCATTGGAATGCAGAGTTGCTTCTAGGTTTTGACTGTTATTGGGCAGATCTTGCTGAACTCGTCAGAAAATGTGGGATGATACCAAATAAATCAAATCGTGAGATAAGGTGAAATCATAGGCCATAATTCTTAGATGTATTATATAGAGATACATAGATGAAATTAAGTTAAGTCACATCATGTGTATGACATTAATCTATTAACCATGTAAATGTCATTTAGTTTAGATTATCATAATCAACCATTGACATAATACCTCATTGTATACAGAAGTTACAGAGAAAGGTGTATGAAAAAATATGATTAATGTAAGTTATTTCACAGAAAAACGCCAATGGTGGCTAATGGTCTGCTTTACTCTATTTACAGATTGTCTCATCAAACACTTAAACCTCAGGGCCATCCAAGAAGACCATGGAAATTATGGTCCAGTAAGTAAACTGGTCTTTAATTTGTTTTCGCATTATATAATAATGATGATGATGATTGATGTTTTATGGCCACTTTTGTGCACAAGGTAGGCTAAATGGGCCGAGCGACTTCCAAAGGTAATGAGACGGAGTGAAAGACGAAACAACCTTCAGATATGCCCACACCGGGATTCAAACACGGGTGGTAGTGATCTGTGGTCCAGCACGCTACTGCTAGACCATGGAGGCGCCAACGCACATTATATAATGAATAAATATAATAAGATCACAGATTAGAAAATAAATTACAGGCTAGACTAAATACCTCCAGCAATTCCAGTAGTTCTGCTTCAGGACATGCCTCGACTAGAACACCAGATGGCCACCGTAGTGTCATGAACTAATCCTGGTCTAAAATAGGCAGATAGTTTTCATCACTATTTTGCGACAATTTTAATTTCCAGTACTTGTATAAATCCATTCTTTATTAGCATGATTCATAATGAAAATATCTTTCCATGTTTTTATGGATACAATACAGTTTGCCATTAGCATACTCATAAAATAAATTAAAATGCAACTGATATAAATATAAATCCACAAGTTGGCAAGTATAATAGAAAGATTGTACAGAGAGGATGATACAGAAATATTTTGATTATGAAATATAAGCAAAAATTAATTTATGATCAATGCAAATTGAATACTAATTAAAAATATATATACTCGAGCTACTTGTTTATTACAAATAAATACCATGGTACAGATCTATTACATAAACAGCGAAAAAGTATTCCAAATACACAAAAGTTGAAATATAAAAATAACGCTCAACACAAACATTATAATACCAATTAAAAGTTTCCATTTGAGGTGTGCTTTCGTGCACATTTTACTTTCCACATTTACTACACTCTGAAAACAAACCTTGTGTGTAAACCTGTTTCGAAATCCTGTTCCAGCCGCTCCAGGATCTTTGCAAACAAATCTCCTGGAGTTTCAGCCTCCAAGTAACCTCTAATCTTGTCAGTCAAAAGTCGGAAATTCCCATACATTCTTACCTTATTGTGTGAAACAGCAGCGTCAAGAGAGAATGGGAATTTGCAACAAAAGCAGGGAATAGGGTGTAGGGTGATAAAAATAAGATAAATTTTAGTTATTATTTGCATGTATATATTTGGTTTTCAGCAAAATAAAGCAGTACAGCAGAACTCCCACCAGTGTGCATCACTCATGTAATATTATTGTTTATAAGCAAAGAATATTATTCCTCAAACCCAGAGGTCTTGATCAAGAAAATCCCACCTTTTCATCTTTTCATATCACACAAAGGAAATATACCGGAGGAATTATACTGTACAAGAAACCAATATAAAATTTGAAGGAAAAATCAAGGAAGCATGCACATTATTGTAACTGTTAAGGCAGATAATCATGGAAGCATTAAAACAATTCATTTCAGATCACATCCTAAATAAATGGGATTGGTTTATATGTGTAATTTGGTTGATATATATATATATATATATGTGTGTGTGTGTGTGTGTGTGTGTGTGTGTGTGCATGTGTGTGTGTGTGTGTGTGTGTGTGTGTGTGTGTGTGTGTGTGTGTGTGTGCCAGGTATGAGTTCTTATCCTCATGAACACTGGATTTGCATCCAGTGCCTTATATGTGACCGTAGACAGGTCAAAGATAGTTCCAATGCCTTAAGGTCAGGCTTTTGAATCAAAGGCAAAGGGGCCTTCTCAGACAGGTAATGTTGGCATCAGAAATGGGAAGGTACAGCCCAAAGTATCACGTGTGGGTCCCCATCTCCCCACATTAAAACTCAAGATGTGGGTTCCAACTATCAGAAGGCAATGTGCCAGATGTTCTACATGGAACTCATAGTTATAGATTTGGCTCATGGAATGTAGGAAAGTCTGGTGAGGTCCAGATGAGGTGGAAAAGTGTGTGGATGTGTGTGTGTGTGTGTGCTGTGTATGGGAGACATGATGGAAGGATGGAAACAAAAGGATAGCGAGAGGAGAGTTGCCGTTACAAGTTTATATGGCAAAGATGTCATAATGGCAATCATGTTGTGGGCATATTGGATTCAGAGGAGTAGGAGACAGGGTTGATGAAGTGAAAGTTGTGAGCGAGCCTGTGATGATGGCGAGGCTGGTGATTGTGGGAATATCTGATCAATGTGATCGTGGGCTATGTGCTACAAGGCAGATGGTGAGGTATGCGATTGGACAAAGGGCCAATCAAGGTATCAGCAGACATGCTGATTGAATGAATAAGCTGGGAAGATAGTGAGTTAAAAGAATCTAAAGTTCAAAGCATCATGCCATGCAAAAGATACTACTGCATAGGAAGATGTAACAAAGAAGGTGGCAAAGAAACCAGTTGCTCACGTGCACCAGCAGGAAATAAAGAAACTTGGAGAGAAACTTCATATGAAGGAAGGGCAGAGATCCATGTTCGGGATAACAAAATAATTGGTAAAGGAAAAGCAGGAAGCAGTTGGAGTGAATTGTTTGAGGGGTGAGAGTGGAAGCATAATTGTAAAGCCAGGGATGATCAGGAAGAGATAGAGAAGGAGTACTTAGACCACCAGCTGAAAGTAGAGAATGCACAGAATATATGTATAAATGGAATGGTAGAATGTGGAATATATGAAGGCCCAAGAAACACCAATATGGAGATGAAGAGAATAATTTGATATTATAAATCGGCAAATAATGGCGATGTAGTAAGTTGGCAAATTTTCATAATCTTGATAAGATGGTGGCGTTTTAATTCGGCAAATATTTGGTTTGACGAGATTTATGATTATGCGTTATATTGTAAAACGGAAAATGTTGGCATCTTTAAAATTGGGCGATTTTTTTTGCCATTTGCCAAATTTGCCAACTTAATATGATCACCAACATTTGCTGATCTACAGTAGAGGAAATCATTTGTACGGCTAGTCAGGCCAGGGTGAAGAAGATGACGAAGATTTGTGACATGGTGATGGATATGGATAAGGTACTGATGGACTGTCAGAGCTAGGTACTCTTATACTGATATATAAGTAGAAAGATGATCCATTGGGATGTGGGTCATATTGGGTGACAAAGCTGTTAAAATATGGCACGAAAGTGTTGGATGTTTTGGAGAGAAGGCTAAGACAAAAAGTCAGTACTGATGGAATGCAATTTGCATTTATGCCCAGACAAGGAACAACTGATGCAATATTAATAGAATAGGAGCCGTAAGAAAGATTTCTGGTGATAAAGAAAGCATTATTTTATTTGGTTGCATTATTGGACATCAAAAAGCCGTTCAATAGAGTGAAAACAGATATGGTCTGGTGGACACTGAGGAAAATTGGGGTTTAAGAATGGCTGGTGAAAGGAGTAATGACCACGTATGATAATGTGAGGTCAACAGTGGTGAAAACAAAGCATGAGAACAGTGAAGAGTTTAAGGTGAAGGTTTATCAGGAATCAGTGCTTTAAGTCCATTACTATGATCAGGGAAGGATTACCATAGGAGTTGTTGAATGGGAATAATTTGGTGTTGGTAGCTGAAAACGTGGGAAGTTAAGGAGAAAGTATTGAGGTGGAAAGAGTACATGGAGGCAAAAGGGTTATAGATTAACATCAGTAAGACAAAGTTGATGATTTCAGGGTGATGTTGAGAGGAGAGGGAAGTGGTCTTGTGCTATCTGTGGGAAGGGTGTTAGAAATAATTCAGTATAGTGCAGAGGGTATGGGTCCATAAGTGCTGCTCAGGTGTAAAAGGTTCACTAAGTGCAATTCCAGATACATTCATGTGCAAGGTATGTGAGAGAGTAAGTGTTGGAGAGGATATCAACAGACAGGAAGTCACGGATATGGGAAATACTGTGTGTCTAGACAGATTTGAAAAGGTTCTGTTATCTGGGAGATATGCTGAGTGGAGTTGGAGGAGTTAAATTTAGCATCAGGATCGAGAGTACATTGTTCACAGGGAAAGTCTAGAAAGCTGTCAAGGATCTGGATAAGGAAGGATGTGTCACTGAAGGTAAAAGGGAAGGTGTACATGATATGTGTCAGGAGTGCAATGGTGTATGGAAGTTAGACTTGGGCCATGAATGCAGAGCAGATAAGAAGATATGAGTTGACAGAAATGATAATGCTGTGATGGATGTGTGGTGTGTTTCTGAAGGATGAGGTACCAAGTGTAGAACTTAAGGAAACAATGGGGATTGAAGTGGTGACTGAAGTTGTTAAAACGAACTGGTTGAGGTGGGTGAGATATGTGCTACAAAAAGATGATGGTGACTTCACGATGAAGAGAAGCATGTTGTATGAGGTGGATGGCATGAGAGGTATAGGAAGGCTGAGGATGACTTGGAATCAGGTGATGGAGAAGGGTATGACAGAGTATGGGTTGAAAATGGTAGATGTGCAAGACTGGGAAAATGAAGAAGACTCATGTGTGAAAGAATTCATAAAGGGAACATATAAAATGTTGTTTGTGTGTGTGTGTGTATATATATATGTGTGTGTGTGTGTGTGTGTGTGTGTGTGTGTGTGTGTATGTGTGTGTGTGTGTGTGTGAACACAATAATTACAATATAAGCATCTACCATTTATTTGGTGCAAGTAAAATATGTGGGTATATGATAATTCGGCAATCAACAAGCTGATGTAGACTTATTAGTTATTTTACATGCACTTTTCTTATCATGTTAAGGCCCTAGGGGAACTGATACCCGAGGGTCGTCACTGTAGAACACACAGTCTTACATGCACACACCTATAGACAACTAAATAATACAATACCTCATCTAACAAGGCTTTCAGGTAGAGAGGATTATTTGTCTGTTTAGCATCGATTATCAAAGACTTCTGTTCTCTGCTCAGCGTTTTGCCATAGATGTCCTCTAAATAACCTTCAAGTATCTGGAGCTTTTCGTCTTCTTTCAGTGGTTCCACGGATAGTAATGGCCACTTCGCTGCTTGTACGGCTTCCAGGCTCTGTAAATTTATTTGTATTTAATATATAATCTTTTCACAGATATTTACCCAGTGGATCTCACAACAATTAGACACAAATTGGCACAAGACACAATAACATGTTGTTATATGAAAATATACACAATTCAGTATATATTTAATAATATACTAAATATATGCTCATTTCATTACATAGTACAATACATTAGGATTTTTGCAGTAGGCATTTAGTGCTAGAGATGCTACTAATAACAAAATGACACATTAAGTCTGTGTACATTATCTGGAAGACATTTTCGATAGCAAATATATTTATTAAGTGCAAGACTAAACAATTTAGGATTAAACCTTCATATTTTGCATAATCTTTGCTTTACTAAAAACAAAAAGTGTGGATAAAATATCTATTAAGCTGAGATCATTTGAATTCTGAATCAATAAAAATCATCTTAAGTTATCATGTATCAAGTGAGTGAGTCAATGAGTAAGCTTTTTATATAGTTTCATCACTTGCTAAACTTGGGATACACTGATGATTGAGGGATAAGTCATTAAGGAAACAGTAGTTGCATTTTTGAAAAAATTAAATTTTTGAATTTGTTTAGACAGAAGTTATTGAAAGCTCTCTCTTTCCTCAATATGAATGTTGTTTTATGTACAGGGTATATATAGTAATGTTTGGTCTGGTTTGAAAAGAACAATTATATATACTGTAAAACTTATTTTAGTACTCTGTGAGTTTCTGGAAATATGCTTGCATACATTTGTTTCATAATTTCTGTATAAACTAAGTTATTAATATAACTAGTGAATTTGTTATTATTCTCATTAATATATGCCCAATGAAGCATCTTACCCGACCAGGTAATGTGGAGAGTAGCATTTTGATGTTGGCAGGCAGCGTCCTGGGAAGCCACTGTAAAGTCATGTTCAACACCTGTAAATAAAACATTATTAATAAACAAATAACTTGTTTAGAGATGCTACTCCTAGCTTATTTGGCTGCTCAATGATTTAGACATGTGTTAGTTAACTGATGGATTTACCAGTTAAGTACTGATACAGTAAGCCACTATATCAATAACTCTTCATGATACAATTTAATTTACTTATGAATATTGTTTTGCTCGATTCAAAAAAGTATGAACCATCTTTTTTGTTTCAAATGAAGATGGCTTTCTTTGGCAGCTGAATTATTTTTAAATTAATTTCTAAAGTCTAATCTTTATACCCAACCTATCGATAACAAAATTTCAAATATACGTTGCATTTCTGTTGGACGTAAGATATATCATAAGTTCATTAAAAATTAAAAAATCGATATTAAAAAGAATGATCAGCAAAACACTCCAGTATTTTGTATATTTGAGGGGATATTTAATTATGTTGCCTCATATTAATTATAATTAGCCCAAGTTCTTTCTAATCAGGAGTCAATCATTATTGGGTTTCCCTTTTCATCAGTGAAAGTTCAGTAATCCTGTATCAGACGTTAGTGAAATGAAAAATATAACATGGCTGTCTATATGTTGTGGCTTAAGTAGCAATATAAAGTACAGTACTCCCTCACTTATTGCCACCCTTATATTGCCAACATTTATGAGTGACATTATCAATTGCAATAACTGCAAACACAAATAAAATACATTTAAGCATATAATATGAATTATACTGTCTGTAGGTGTTCAAAGAAAGCTGATATCCATTGTAGTGATCTGGCAATAGATTAAAACAGGTGTGTGTGTGTGTGTGTGTGTGTGTGTGTAGTTAGGTTGGTTTTGTGTATATGTGTGTGTATGTATGTGTGTGTGCACATGTGCATACACACATGCATTGGGATGGGGCTCTTATATGATAATGATTGGCTGACAGTAGCAAATGTGGTCAGTGTTAATTGAGTAGAATTTATACTATGCTATGACATATTTTTTAATATGATTATATGATTGTATGTAAAGCAGCATTCATTGACAGCCAGCTTGATCAATGCTGCAGTTTATTTGAAGCCAGTGTGAGTGGATTTATTTGATATCCCTCCAGTGTGAGTATGAATGTTTACTCATGCTGACACATTATCTGGTATAGTAAATGCTTAAAATTAAAATATCTGATCTAATTAAACCAATCTGATCAAACAGTACATATATGTAAGTGAACTTAATCACAAATTCCATAGTACAAGCATAAAGCAAAGTACACTAACAGGCATTTCAATATCATGTTGAAATACCCTCCTTCACCAACCCTATATAATGCAACACCTTTATAACACCAACTTTTACCAAAAATCTGCATTATATAGAGGGAGCACTGTATATAATAATTACTATTCTAGTTCGTATACTGCTAGTGAACTGCTGAAGTTAACTCATTTGTATTTTCAAATAAGATAATATTAAAAGTTAACTAAAACAAAACGGAGGAAGGGTTGTGATTACCGTCCGTTCCAGATCCATCGTCTAATTGATTTAATGCATCGAGAACTATATAGCATTTTCCCTGAGAAGCAGCTATTTTAAGCCAGGATCCCAAATCTCTCACCAAATCACTGTCTGAACTAGGCACATGCCAATCGAGATGATGGAATGCCTTCAACTCTTCAAACAATCTATAACATCAAATACAAATACATGATATCTACTAAATAATCTTTTAAAATTATCGTCTTTTCTTTACTCTTCAAATTTTCATTTGATTATTTAGACTATTCACAAATTTGGAAACACAAATATCCGAATCTCTATTATTTTCCTGTCTAAAGAAGAAAACCTACGAATACCTGCGCAATAATTTAATATGGGAAACACTTTTAGCTGAGCTGCCAATGAAGTGTACAAAGATAAATGATTCTGGTTCCTTCTCTTCAATACGTCCAACCCAGTTTGCAATCAGAGCAGATTTACCAGCACCTGCAAATTTTAAGAGGACAAGGAGTAAATGTAAACTTGTTGATATCTTTTTTGGGTGGTTCAATTGGTCAATTTCAAAACTGTCTGGAAGTTATATTTTCTATACACCACTTTCTAATTCTCGCTCATATCTACGTTTAATTTAAACAATTCCACCCATTAATCGTGTACCAATAGTACTACGGACACAGTATAACATCAGTTCCCTGTCAGGACTGATTAGTTATAACCATGAATCTACAAAACTAAAAATTACTTACAGAGTTTGTTATAAGTAAATATAATACTGGTACTTAGGTCCATGTAAGGAATTAATTAAGTTAAGAAAATTCACAATAAAGACACAATTACTCAAAGTAACTCAGTCACAGCATTGATTTGGATATGGAATAAAAAGGAGTCATTTTGTAACTAAAACAAACAAATCACCTGATTCTCCGAGGATAACGAGTGGTGTGTTGGTCTCCGCATCCATATAGTTATCAATATATTTAAAATAAGATTCTCTGCCAATATAGATACGTCTACGAGCTTCAGCAAAGCTTATGTGAGCCTCTCTCTCCTTCTCTATAGATGACAACTCTGTCCCTATAGGGAAGTCAGTTTCCACACAGGACTGCAAATCCTGACAATTAATAAACATACATTCCATCAGAAACTAAAATCATCCAATAAGATTGAAAATAATGAACTCTGGTATGTTTTCAGGGAGGCTGGGAATGATGCTACGGTAACAGACAAATCATGGAATGTTTACCTTTTTAATCAGGTCACACACTTCCAGGGGTGCTTTGTATGAACGAACATTAAGGTCAGACTGTTGCACAAACTTCCTAAAAGACTGCTGTTTTTCTTGATGCCACTCACTTTCAGCCTCAAACATCTGCAATCATAAACGACAAAAGGTTCAGTATCGTATCATTGCTGCTAAATGATGCAGTATGCAATCAAACTTGTGTACAATTCTTAATGGAAGCCTGAAGCGGTCTGGTGCAAAGGGAATTTGCTTCATTATAATGCAATGTCTGGGATTCGTGGATGTGAGCCACATTACCATATATACTTGTGTATTAGGTGATCTCGTATACGAGACAGCATAAAAATGAACCACAGACCTGTGTGTATTAATGACTTTAATAGATAGGACTTTGCTGGGCCATTTGTTTCGTGTATTTTCTTTAAATGAAAACATGAGAATAAATACAGCGTCACATAATTCAAAACTGTCAATCAAAACTGTCAATCAAAACATTACAGCATTTTTATATATAGATGAAACAAAACATTGGTCTTAATCCAATTAGAATAATGAACTATGCTAATATTATTAACACTGATACAGCAATGTTATTTAACTAAATGTCACTTTACATATATTCATATGCTGGAAATTCAATCAGAGGTAACAGCCATATTGGTAATTTCATGGGCATTTATCCCTCTAATTGATTCAATAACCCTGTTATGATAAAGACTTTGTATAAATATAATAGCCTTTCTCATCACAATTCACTTGAGATCAACTGTGTAAATATAATCACTCAGTTTCTGTTCATCTTTCAGCCACCCATCAACAATTGACTCTGGGACACTATGAACTTCCTGGTTTACCACGACGTCCTCTTGTAATCACCTCCAATTTCTCTCTAAATAAGTGAGATTTCTGTTTCGGCATTTTCTTGTTTGTGATCTATCATGCTCTGAACTATTATGTTGTGTGTCGCATTTGAAATTTGATATGATAGTTATGGAAAAAAATGTATAATTAGTAAAACAAATAATAACACTGCCCGAGATACAGATACCGTAATCTTCCATGTATAACGCACACCTTTTTTCTCTGTTTTCCGCCATATTTTGGGGGTGCATGAATTATACACTGTAACTAAATGTGTCCATTTTTGTAAAGAATATTTTTTTGACAGACTAATATATTTTATTGCTAAGGTCATTGTTTTTTTAATAATCATTTTACAAAGCCACAAATTGCCATTGAAAATATCACTGTGATAAATTTAGGCTAGTGCCATAAAAGGAATATGCAGATATATTTATAATATTGTAAACTTAAGTGAACTGTGTTCATGGTTATTATATAATAAATCACATAATTTTCTTTTATCACCTTTAACTACCAAATGATTGAATTACCCATAATTACCCTAAAAGAATACAGTCTTTTGATGATAAGAAACTTTCTACATCAATTACTTTTGACCTTTATTATATCATTCAAGACCTAATGTCTGGTACCACTGGACAAGTGAAACAACCGTAACACTCATTTGGCCAATCAAATGCTTTTAAATTATGGGAAACATCATTCAGTTATTGAAATTTGGTTCATATATTGACAGGAAAATGTTTTTCTAGTATTTTTCAGGAATATTATTCGACTATTATAACATGCAGAAATTTATAGCAGGCCAATTAAAAGCATTAAATCCACAAGTTAATTTATATTATTGAAGAATTTAACATGATCATAACATTTGCAAGCCAACCCCCTCATAAGAGGGGAAAACGGCCATAAAATGAATTGTTGTGTTAGAACATTTGCACAAAGCTAGAATACCTAAACACAAATCATGTTTTTTATCTGTTAATTTTAATTCATGACTACAATGAATGACTAACATGGTTCTCATTTTTGTTTTATTTAAGCACAACCAATTTAGCAAAATCTAATACATATAGTATTCAATAGTATGTAACTGATGGGCACCTAAATGTTTTCAACTAACAAACAAATTTTTTTTCACTTATTGGAGTACCTGTAGTTTTAATAAATAATAATTAATGAAAAAGGTTGTAACATTAATTATACTACTACTACTACATGTACTAGTACTAGTGTTCATTTATATAATAATAATTGTTATTATTATTATTATTATTATTATTATTATTATTATTATGAAAGTACTTAGAGAAATAAGAGATTCTGACTACAAATCAATTAAAAAGTGTATTTCTAGCATCAAAACCTGAAATGTATTCAAATACAGATACTAACATTTTAATATGTTCAAACAAGAATATGTAAACTTTTCAAAGAGTAATGTCGATTTTGAAATGTAATCTACGCATGCTACATAATAACAATGCTCAAACAGAAGATAAATAATCTTTTAAAAATACATACCAGAGCCTTCTCATCAGGAATTTGTCCACGCTTAAATGAATCACGCAAATAGATGAAACTTCTTCTCTTTCTTGCTGGGATATCATTCAGTACACCGTGCATCACTTCCAACTGAAGGGTAGAAATGTAAAAAACTTGAAAATAAGAGTAAATATTTACCCTATAGTGGTGTCTCAAATCAAATTAAGAAATAAAGAGAAAAGAATTTTTTTTATTAATCAGTCAAGCATCACACCCTTGTAATTACGACTTCCAAATTTTGTTTAATTCCATGCAATTTAGTGAACTTGATTAATTAAACAAAATTCTTGTATTTTTGTATGATAAACTATTACACAAAAACATAATTTCACCTGTTCTGAGGGTATATTTGCTTGCAAACAAAGTAATCACATAAATAGACAAAGTAATCACCTAACATCATTATGCATCTAACAACAAATATTCTGCACCCACATCATATATAACATGTATCCAGCCAACTTAGCATTAACACACAAAAATCATGTTATCCTCAAATTAAGCTTATACCCAATATCTCTTATAAAGGGAACATCTCTTTTTGGTGTTGTTCGATGAACCCCCCCCCCCCAACACACACAAGACAGACACACATACATACACACACTGAGAGAGAGGCAAACTTTCAGATATACAGACATGGCCTTAAAATGAAAACATACTCAAAAGACTTACCTGTATAACAGCTGTATAATATCTATGACTCTCGTTCCATAATCAAAGAACTAGCTTACCTGTGTAACACTTGTCCCATATCTATGAGTCTCAATCCAGCTCAGGTCTTTTGGGTATGTTTTAATGGCAACATCAAAGCTCTGATTAAGCAATTCATCTGGTTGATGTTCCTGCTGACTCCAGCCAAATCTTTCACCCATCATACAGATAAAGTAGGGACGACATCGCTCAATCTGTTACATTAATCAAAACACTGAGTGAACCACCCAAACCAAACACCATCACCTTTTGTACTACAGATGATCAGAGACCGAAATTGGATGACATGGTAATTAGCATTAACCAAATGTCATACAATTTCTATTTTGCAAAAGGGCTACTGTTTATCAAAACATCTGTTGAACAATTTGATTGGCTTTCTCAAATAAGTGTGATTATTTAAAATGTATTTATTTTGAAATAATCTGTTCACAAACAACAACCTGAAGTACTATGTGCAGACTGCTGTGCATTGTTTATATTACAGAATTGTTGTGCGTACCTCCTTCAGACATATTGCTATTGTCTGTCCATGATTTGTTTGCTCTTCGGATATTCCCCATCGGAGGTCCACGTAGGTGAAGAAGACATTTCGCTCCACACAGAAACTGTTTATCTAAAAAATGAACAATAAATGGAGGGGATAATTTATTAACTTACAAATGAAAAAAGGATACCAGCACCAGCCTTATTATCTACATAGCAAGAAATCGGATATTGTTGAAAACAAATAAGATTGTCCAGCAAATGTGATTTTGGTCCAATAAACCGAACAACTGAACAAATCCTGAAAAATCAAACAAATAAGCAACTGCTATTTCAGCAAAATCTAATGCTAAATTGAGGTGGCCTGTAATTAAGTGAAATAACTACTATTACATAATCCACAATGCGTCAATTGGAACAAAAATAATTACAAAATAATCAACAACAATTTACTTGTAAAATGACTAGAATTTGTATCCATAAGTACTACTGTAAAGAATAACTATTTGCCAAGTGCTTACAATGTGTTAAATCATTGTCTAGTTTGATGTGAACTAAAGTTATATTTTACATGGATACAAACAACATGGCAAGGATACTCTCAGCTAAAGGTTCACCCTCAGATAATATTACTGTAATGTGTAATGTTTATAAATGTAACCCAAAGTCCCACAACAGTAATCACAAACTACCCGATATCGTAATAAATAACCCTAATTACTGGATGGTAGCCATTATAGTTTCCTCGAATATGCTAGATTGAATGGCGGGAATGAAAAAAAGGCATGCGTTTTGATGTCAGTTGCTATAAGGATCATGTAATTATCTTGATCCATTTCAAGTCAGATCACAGATGCCCTGGTTTAGTCATCCTGTCATGAGCTTCCCTGCTCCACCCCGTGCTCAACTGTCTAACTTCCAGTACTACTAACTGACACAATTTTGGCAACTCATTTATATAAATCTGACACCTCAGTAGATGCTTCTTGTTACAAAAATAAAAAAAACAATCTTCTTAAGGAATTTCACCATATAGTTTCCTTTAGCCTTTTCAGTAACATATGAGGCTGTTGGACCAAGCATTGGACCAATATTCGTAAATAATAATAATAATGTACATTTAATAAAGTGGCCTTACTAGCAGGAGCCATTCAAAGGCTCTGGACAAATAATACCCCAAATAATGTCTGTAAAAACCCTATAAGAGATTTGATAAATCATTATTATTTATCTGTGAAAGTGACCTTCAAAGGGGGGGGGGTTTAGAATGGATTTAAAAGTTTCAAGAGACAACCCATTTCTAATATCTTCCGGCAACCTATTCCACAAAGTAGGGACTGGAACACTAAACGCACAATCACCATATAACTTGAGCCGAGACAGTAGTATCTGACAGGATGACCTGAGTTTTTGGTATGACATATTTGGGTGCCATATCATTAATAGATTAAAAGTTATTAATAAAATCCTGTTTATATTTATATATAACTTGCATTCTATGTAAGTTAAATCATAAATAAAATAAAATATGTTTATATTGTTATAACGAGGTACCAGGTAATACAAACAGCTTGTATTAAGTGATGTCAGATTTCAGGATCATCTGGTCTGTATCTGGCTTAAAAATGGTGGCACCCACCAACCAATTATAGTCAATTCACCAACACTTTGGAACTGGATTATCTGATAAGTGGTTGATTGTACTCATATATGTTCATCATTCATAATTTGTGTGAGCATATTTATATCAATCACGAAAATATGAAATGAAGGTGAACCAACTGTTCCACAGATTATTATTCCATGTTCAAAATTGCTCTTCATTACATAACAGATACCAGATGAAAATATCTGAGTTCTACAATTTGACAAAATGTAAATCTACCCAGGGTCAGGAAAATCAAAATTATTTTCACAGATAATTTCTTCAAAATGTTGAACATGACTGTATATTATGGGATGTATATTCTGAGCAGACCATAATTTTAATTAAATATAAGTGAGTATTAGTCCTGTCTTTTCCATCATAGTCCATTCGTTGACATCATGAGGTTGGCTTGTATGTCTCAGTGACCCAGAGAGCTATGCCAGCAGGAACTTTGAATTCTGTTATGGACATTCAAGCTGGACTGGTTAATAGATAGAGTTTTGGACTAAGTGTGAGGTATCCCTAACACAAAGCTCAAGTGCAGAAGTCAGAGATATTGGGTCACACGGTGCACTCTAATAGAACACAAATCACATGCATCAACAGCTATAAGTGAATGGAAAGAAGAAGTCCTGTCTTTGATCAGCAACAGAAATGTCTGCCAAATATTAATCCATTATCACAATGAGTAACGTAAATAATATGTTAACTTCAAGTTTAACATTCCTGTGTGATCATCCTGATAGATTAAAAGCTGAATTGAATTAAAATAAACTTGGGATGGAAAGCATGTTTTCAGCTATATGTTATTCTGGAATATGGTGCCTCACTGCAAGTGTACTAGATATGAAATAGATATGTACTAGATATACTTTGGATGCTAACTAGAAAAGTGAATGACTTCAGATTGAATACACTCTGACTCTCTTAACTGCTCCATTTATTTACAAAGTTTGTTTTTATATATATATATATATATATATATATATATATATATATATATATATATTATAAATGAGGTAAGATATAAACATGAAGACAGCTCACAATTGTATTGCTAACTGGACAAATCATGAAAAGGAATAGAAATCTGGCAAATATATGAAATTATTACAAACACAAAAGCCAAAATAACTACTTCTCTGAAAGTTTTCTTTATAAGTTGTTCTCGTTCTTCTTTAAAATCTTTGAATGTACTAGAGACAAACACTCTCATCTCCCTTTTCTTCCTCCTCAATGTTTGATGTTTCTTCCTGTCAGATCTTTCAACTTTCTTTGCTGGTTCCTGCATCACCGCATCGTATTTATGAAGGGCTGTTAATTACAAGTATACAATTTTATCAAAGTGGCTTTAAACAGTAACAATGGTTTGTCACATAAAACTCTCACAGCTACGGGTAATAATATTAGATAATGTTTCTTTACAAACTACACTTCCGAGAAGGAAAGATATCACATAAATTTCAAATATGTTCACAACTCAGACAAAATTGTTTAGGAAACAATGAGCATGACATGAAATAACACCTTAAACCAGAATAATACTGGTCTCTTAAGTAGGAGGTGATGACTGATTAATAGGGATTTATTTATTTAATGATTTGGTTGTGAACTTTTTACTTGAAAGCATCGATCGTTTTAAGCAGGTTCAATAGATGACTTGTTAACTAAAATATATACCCTTTGTTGTTTTACATCACTTGAAACTAATATTTATAAAAGGCAAACAAATGTAATTGTATTCAATGCATAACATAATCCATATTTTTACATATTGTTATGCCCACTATTCCATAATATTATCTACAAATATAGCTCATCCGTTAATTTTCCTTGTTGGATATAATTGAATATTGTGAGTGATGCACTTGGAGCTAAGGTACAATAACCTAGATGTTGGTGATTGTGCTGGATCATACACACCTATACCCTGATGAACCACAGAGTAAAGAGCAAAATCATTAGGCCCCCCTCCCCCCAAATAAACAATTAAATTGCTTACTATCCTCCTCCTTGGCCTCTTGCAGTAAGTGATGGTTTTCAGTCAACATCTGATTAATTAATTCTTCCATCTTTTTAGTACATTTAGTTAGCTCATCCTGTGATAGAAAAAACCCCATTAATTAATATAATAAATGTTGGAAAATGTGTTTTTAAACCAAGCTAGATATCCCTGTGTGCTACCATTTAATTATATTAACCCCAAAGTTTACAATTATTTATATAACAAGATACCAGACATGGAGAACCTTTTGCACAGTATAAATTTGTCATAGTTTTCACAGAATGATATCAGTGTGAATACTAATTTCTACAAATTAAAACACCCAGAAAAATAGAGTATATAGTAATACACATATATATATATATATATATATATATATATATATGTGTGTGTGTGTGTGTGCGTGTATATGTGTGTGTGGTTTTTTTGGCTGTGTATAATATATATATACATGTGTGTGTGTGTGTGTATGTGTGTGTGTTTTTTGGCTGTGTATAATAAGGCACAGGCACAGAGAATTGCTCTCCATAGTGTAAGCTTGTGTAGGCAAATTAATCTACATACAACAATTAAATTGAACATTAGTCAATGAACTATTTATATTTAGTATTGCAAATGTTTATTTCAGAGCAAAAGCAATGGAATTTATCAACGTATCTGTGTTTAATTGCAATTTGAGAAAATGAAGCAATTGTCATGAGGTCCAATACGAATTCATAAATGCCAAGTTGGTAATGCGACCATTTTGAGACTTTTAGTAGATTACGTCAGGCGAGCAATCAAATTGCCGAATTAAATAGTGGTGACACTTTCCAAGAATGCTGGTAATGAACTGTGAGATTTCAAGTGTATTATTGACCATTCACCATTCATGCATATGACTTCCTTTGAATGCGGTGCATGGTTGGATCAGGATTACAAGAAATTACAGGCGTTGGTGCGTTTTGAAGGTGTGATTTGAAACAATATTCGTAAATATACACAGATAATCCAGACAGACATTATATTACAGATAAAATAATTTTTTTAAATAATTTTAGAACCAAGGATTTGCTAACTTAAAACGTCACCATCTTGCCCAGATTATTAATTCAGGTTGCCATCATTCGTCGACTTACCGTATTTACTTCTAGCTTACCATATCAGAAATCACATCCTCATATTGATCTGTATCATCAGTATTAACCTGACTCTTCACTCGTACAATTGCTGTTGACATCTGAGTTCCGTAGTGACCTGCCCAAAACTTGTCATCTTTCCCTATGATCATGTAGAGTAAAATATCAATTATTCAGACCAACCCAAGTTAAGGTTTTAGTGGTCATTTGGGAAAGGTAATTAGTTAATTGCTGGTCACCTTTCAGACAAGATTTACTGTTATCCTCCTTATTGAAGTATTTTTCTGTTGTGTGTGTATATGCGTGAGTGTGTGTGATGTGTGTGTGTGTGTGTGTGTGTGTGTGTGTGGGTGTGTAAGAATGTGTATGTTTGATGATGATTGATGTTTTACGGCCACTTTGTGCACAAGGTAGGCTAAATGGGCCGAGCGACTTCCAAAGGTAATGAGACGAAGTGAAAGACGAAACAACCTTCGGATAGGCCAACGCCGGGATTCGAACACGGGTGGTAGTGATCCGTGGTCCAGCACGCTACCGCTAGATCACGGGGGCGCCCTAATGTGTATATTTGAGTGAGAGAGAATGTGTGTATGTGTATGTCCGTGTATGGATGCTGTTGATATGAAATAGCAGTTTCTTTTAATTAAAATACAATTCACAACAATGCACAATTATTTATTAAAAAAAACAAAAATGTAACACCAATAATGTAAAATATAATAAATACCAAAAGATGTTATGGTGACTGTGGCGGCACGAGGTCCGTAATTTCTAAAAATATACTGAGCCTGCTTCCACTGCATATCACAATAAATGGTCCCTATCTTGCCGGTGTTGTAAGAGTCTAGGATCTACAAATACATATAAATAACAAATAGGAATCTTTGATAATTAACTGATAACAATTCACGCATAATGATGAATATTAAAATTAATCAATTTTAGGATTCACTTTTAACACAAAAACTGATTAACAAAAATAAACTAAAGAAAAATGGTTTTAATTTTTGTTTAACTAACCTCACCATCATCCGTCTCCAAAGTTGCTTCAAACGAATAAAATCCTCCACCACCACAACCTTCTTTATACCACTCAGATACCTAAATGTTCAGATATGTTATTTGTTATTATGATTATCTGTTTTGCACACACACACACACACACTAGAGGAGAGAGAGGGGGGAGAGAATAAGTCTGATCTAAACACACACACACACACACAAGAGAGAGGGGAGGGAGAATAAGTCTGATTTAAACACACACACACACACACGAGAGAGAGGGGGGGAGAATAAGTCAGATTTAAACACACACACACACACATACACAGATTTTGTTTCGATGTTATAACTAATAAACAAACTTGCTTGATCGTAACTTCAACTGGCAAGCGTTATTAAATAATAGTTTCGCAGCAAGTGACGAGCAACGTTTGCAATGTAAACAGTGATTTCTATATTATGGCTAATCATCTGGAGGTACCAGTAGTTGATAGCACATGACTATCAAGTATTATTACGTAAAAACTGGTATGTTTGTGAGATCCAAATAACAGTTTAGTGAAAATTAATCGTAATTTATTGAATAAGAATAATAGGCAGAGATGTGGCGATTTTGTTCCAACTATGGCTCACACAAACACGCCTGATTGTAACTTCAATTGAAGTGTTATTAATTCCTTGTTTCACAGCACATCTGGAGGTAAGAGTGCGTGACTATCAAGTATTATTACATAAATACCAGCATATTTGTGAGAGCCAAATAACCGTTTGGTGAAAATGGTTATTTATTGAATAATAATGGGTTAGTAGGCAGCGATGTGACAATTTTATTCTGACTCTGGCTCTTATTGGGTGGAATCCTACAGTGTTGTGTGTCAAGGATGGCTGAAAACATCTGGGAACTCCCTTTTGCCTACCTAAAAAAAATCAACTTATACGCAAGTATATACAGTAGATAGTGAGACAGAGAAAGAGAGAAAGATAGAGAGCATGTTATTTGTTTTAATTAATAAAGTTAACCCTCTGGATTTAGACGAACAGCTTATATTATATGAGGACAAGCTCTGGTTCTCTGAGAAAGTGTCATATCACATACTATCACATATTACCCGTCATTGGCCAACATTAAATAACAATTGATCAGATAAAACTAAATGGGATAGGAATTTTGATTTTCAAATTATTTTAGAAACTAAATGGCTTATAATTTGTACATATCTGTTATTAAATTCAACACATCCATCAAGACAGTTTATAATACCACAATGTGACATTGTCAGAATACAAATATGATAATAAAATATATTCTCAAATTCAATTCATATTCTCACTTTCTTTTATTACCTTTATCAGTCATAACAACCGCATTGACCTTCATAATTATCACTGTATTGTTATTATTGATATGGGCACAATCTAAACTACCGTAGGTCCCGGCCATTAAGCAGGGACTTTGTGTCAACATTTTGACCCTTATTTTTGGGGGTCGACTTAATGGCCGGTGTTATTTCAGTGTTAAGAAATCCAGTCATCAGGAGAAAATTTTTAGTGTGTTAGCAGCCATCTAGACTAGTCTAGGTCTAGATGCAAATGGACATCAATCGTCATTTTGATTTAAACTCATGCAGTCATGCAGTGAAAATAGAAGTGGCTTTATAATGAAAATCAGTATTTATTTGTAGAATTATCTGGTTTTTGTAATTATGGATAAATGTTGTTAGACTCAGTAGCACATTTTGCGACTTTCAATTTAAGGGAGCATCGATAACAAGATAACTCGTACCCAAGAGCATCATATCTCATTCATTTGGTAGCATAGACATTAGGGTGCCCCCATATACATATTTTTTCTGGTCATATTGACACTAATAATTGGATAATTACTGATTAATTAATTTATTTTTAATAGAGAGTTACCAGTAGTTACTAACTGACCGTATATACCGGTTAAGTGACCAAAACGTACCATCCAAGGTTCAAGATGTCTAATTATTTCTAAGACAATGACTTCATATGTGGTTCATTGAATGTTAAATCATGCCATTAATTTAAGTTTGAGGTCCTATGTATGTGCTAACAGTTTGTATAAACGATCGTTATAATTTGCCTTGATATAGTGACAGTATCCAAAACATGTTGGTACGAATTATGAAAACAAAACTATTTCCTGCATTCAAATCGTCACCATAAATCATGATATTTTAGGCCTAAAAAACTACCTCGGCTTAATGGCCGGGTCGGCTTAATGGCCGGTACCTACAGTATGTGTTTTAAAGTGTCAGCTGAGAACAATTAATGATCCAACTGACAGATCTACAGGACTGTGTGGATTATTAATTCAACTGAATTCAATTCAACCATAACATTTAAATGCAGAAAATGTTATCAAATAACCTCCACAGTTTTGTACTGCCAAACCCCCCCAAAACGATTCTTTAAAAAATATCTACCTGGATATCTGGAGCAGTATCCAGATATACCCTTGAGAAGTGCTTAGTCAAATCGACCTGCTGTGACTTGATGCAATCCATGTGGGATGTGACAAATGCCTTCTCAGTACCATATCCACCTTCGACAACTTTCCAGTCACCAGTTTTGATCTTCCAATGTGACAAGTCACCAGTCTGTATAAGGTATACAGAATATTTACTACATAACATTAAATTATGGGCCAAACTATTTACAATACAGTTCTTTGCATTGTGATATTGTATATAATGTGATAAAGCTTGGACTGAAGACATTTCAGGTTTTACCTAAATATAGCTTTAAAACCTAAACAAAACAATGATTATCATCAAGCCACTATTTAATTATGAAACTCTAATCGACAAAAAATATGAAATTTGAGCAATTTTAAATTCAGCTGGGGCCACTATTGTATAATTAGCCTAGTTAAGAAAGCAAATTATAAGTTGATTAAAGCATAGCTTTGTTGATAAAGAGTGTAAAAATCAACAAGAAAGCTTCAATATTAACTCCCAAATCTTTTTTGCATGAAAGAAAGAGAAAGTATATTACACTTATTGTTTACTTACCTCTCCTGAAGCATTTAGCAGCAAGTTTGGTGACCAGCCTAAAATGGTTCTCTCTTTCTTTGTAAACTGTCTGTCTAGTGGCTCTATAGCATCGACTAACTTAAGTGATATAAAAATGTATCAACTTTAAACAACCACTAACTCGATTACATCGGGAAACCTTTTATGGTGACTGTAACGATGTCGAGAGACCACCTGCTATAAATGTGCTCTAAAACGTGATTCCCATGGTCACCTATAATAAACCCATCAATGTATGGACAACATGAGCTGATGTCATAATTGTAGCCTCTTTAAACAGGCTTAGATGCATACGAATATTCAAAATCGGCAGTCTTTGAACAATTATATATAAACGGTGAATGAAAAGATATTTAAAACGCCATGATGAGATATACCCTAAACACTCGCGTATAAGTCACGCTTTTTATTCTCCAAAATCAACACCAAAATTGAGTGCATCTTACACGTGGGTCATACTAGAAGGGAAAGTAATAGTTAGCCTAATTAATGGGGAAATACAATAATATCGTTTTTCAACATTAATAATGAATATATGAACAATAAACAAATTTGTTAGGTGTGTTTTCCCCGTTGTCTTTCAAATCCAGACGGTAATTGAGTCCACACTAAGAATGACCATAGAATCCACATCAAAGGAAAACGATTACAGCAAACAAAATGTTAATTACTTCCAAAGCTGGCACATGGGAACTACTAATAAACTACCTCAACAATCGTTACAGAAACGAATGCACAGCAGCAGGCAGGAAAGGTGAAGTGGCCGCCATTACCTATAGTCACATAGTGGGTGAAAACGGCCTGGAATTGAATCGACTCCGCCATCATTACCAAATCGTTCAAGAATTTCTCTATCAGCAATGATTTAGATGGCATGGAAGTTGATGTATTGTGGGCTGAACAGTGTGACAAATCCGACACTGACTCTGATGATGAAGGCGACGACGTGTATGATGACATGATGACAAACGTACACTGATACAACAGATCTTCAGTGAAGAGAGTGATGATGATGATGTATTTTTTGGTTTAGATTCACTATTACTGATTTCAGTGTGTCTTATACGCTGGTTCGGCTCCAGGGCAGTTTATTGGCCCTAAAACAGGTGCGTCTTATACGTGAGTGCGACTTATACGTGAGTATATATGCTAACTGATTTAAAGTTACTTATCGTGTTTAAAGAGCTAAACAAGACATGAATACCTTTTCTTTTTCTAAAAGCTCTCTCTCCAACTCTTCACTGCTCGGTGTCTTTTCCTTGAATGTCTTATCAAACACAGCAAAAGCACAGAGCAGGTGACTGATCAAAGAGAGTTTCATCTTATTGTTGGTTATCTCAATTGGAACATCAATGGCTATAGCACCAATTCCTTCAGGAAGTTTCTTGTGCTTTTTCATTTGCTCAGCGACCTATTACAAAAGAAAAAATAATTGTTTTCTTACAATGATCATAAAAACCTACCCATTAAATTCACATAAAAAACCTAAAAGGTTACATTATTCTATTAGAACCTTGACCTCAAGGTTTGCAGTACAGTATCTGAACCGCTGCACAACCTGAACACAGACACGGGGCCAATTCCATTTTGTCAAGTCCAATTTACATTTTTATAACATAGATACGCACCAACTTGACTCTGGCAAAATGCAGACAAACCACACTCAGCTAAAGATTTCATGTTAAAAATGATCTTAGTTTTTCCATATTCATATGAATACTGTTCACACTTCCAACATAGAGCTATCATAGACCTTCAAGGTCTGACCTTTGGATTTATTAATGGAATTAGTGAAGCTTCTGGTAAATTGGAGTCTCTTGAACTCAAATGGCATAATCATAATGGCTGAAATGGCAGCTATTTTCCATGGCTTAGCTACCTCAATTGAGGGAGATGCACATGGTCGGTAATTTACTGCTTCACCTGATGGGGACTAACTCTAAATAAATTTAGAATTTACAATAGATGGCATATTCAGTGGAGAAAACCTTGCCAGTTTCTTGGTTGGATGAAAGCCTTCTACTATAGTCTCACAGCCAAGATTCGAATCTCCAACTTCCCGCACTGCAAGACCATGAGTAAGAAAGTCCCACACTCTTACCCACTAGGCCATCGAGGTGGTTATTTGCAGACAGTATGAATTTAACAGCTGCATATTTAACTGAAAACACTTTTTGACATTGTACCACCAAATTAGTATCCAAGCTTTAACAAAGAGAATGTAGTTTGTAATTTAATTCATCAGATAATTAACAAGGTTAACTGGGTTTTAGCTTGGAAATGCAAATAGCATTCAGTACACAACTAACGATTTACATGGATGCCTATGTTTCACAGAACACAAATCACAATCACTTACCTTGCCGGTAATATCTCTACCACAAACAGTGATCCCACCTGGAGGCGTGTCCTTGACACTGTGTAGCCTCAATATCATCTCGCCATTAGGTAAATCTGGTATCTGATGTCACAAATAGATAACATAAAAATAACAGATGAATGATAATGATTGCACAAAATAAAAGGTTGAGTAATAGAATTTCTATGGCATACTTATTATTATCATCACAAATAATATACTGTTGCCAGTTCAGAGGTTTCAAGTTAGAAATGCCAATACCATACAGTTAGCATGGAGTTTTCATGGTACATTTCAGTAGACAAATTTAGCAAAAGGTATGTAACAATTAGTACTCGTTCAATTCCAATTTAAGAATTAATTTTGAAAAATGCATTAAATGAATTAATCATTTTAGTGTCATTAACATTACAATGTTAATGATAGTACCTCGTAAACAATATTCCGTTCTTCTGTTGCCTCTACTTCTGTGGCTCGAGCAGTCATGTACAAAAAGCCATCATACGTATCTGTGTGTATCTTAGGTTCACTGCTGTGTGGCTTCACAATACCTTTGGCCTTGCATCTAGTCCCTAATAAAAATAAATAAACACAGACAGGTTACCAATAAAGAAAACATTCTTTAGACATAATGTGTGTGTGTGTGTGTGTGTGTGTGTGTGTGTGTAGTGTGTGTGTGTGTGTGTGTGTGTGTGTGTGTGTGTGTGTGTGTGTGTGTGTGTGTGTGCATGTAGAAAATAATGGTGGATGGGTCCATTTCTAGAGTGGCAGAATAGAATGCAAGAGGTGGTTGGTTAAATTCCATTGTACTGTCTGCTGAAAGTTGTACTCAAAACAAAACATGCTCTGAATGGCACAGTTTAGTAAACAAGAAAATAAAAAAAATTCCTTAGAACTGCAGTCAAATATTTATATTTAGAAAAATCTTTGAAAAAAGGAAGTCTAATGACTTCAGCAAATATAATTCTAAGAAGCTGCCTCAACATTTTAGAGTGAGTGACTGATGGCATTGTCTAGCCTCATGACTTATCAGAGCAGTGAAATAGAGCCAAGATTGACTCCATAGGGAAAGGAAATGATGAGGCTAGAGAACACAATTGAAGGATGAAATATATCACAGATATTCCATCACTGAAAATGAAGATCTGGGACACCGTAAGCCACTTATTGCACCACGAATATAGGCATAACTTTTAATAGTAAATAAATTTCGTTTACTGGAAAGAAAACTTTAAAAATTAAAATGATAACAATGTAGATTTAACAAAGTGGCACACATCATTGTTGACAAATAATTATTGAGATGTGCTTCTTGTACGGAGGTGTCAGTCTGCTTCATCTAGTTTTGTGCAGTCTAAGAAGCAACTCGCAGAAATTATCAAACAATTATTATTATTTAAATATGATAACCATAACTGACTCACCAAAGCAGAAATCTCTTGAGAAATTTACAAACTGGTGATGTTCACTCGTATAGACAACATCATTGAGAGCATGATAAGCCGGACTACCACAGTTCAGAGCATAGACAGCGCCAGGTGGCTGATAAATAATATGTTGTGGTGATCCATCTAACTCAATCATTGCCTGGTTTCCATCTAAAAATCATCACATATGTAATATCCAGTTAATCATTCACCAGGAAAATTATTCACATATTAATAAATAAAAGAATCAAGACCATATCTAATAAACATGTACAGCATATCTTCCTGAAACCTTAATGAGTGAAAAAAAGGAAGTCTTTGTGCTGGCTGAAAATAAACTGCATATTACTGCCACTTATAAATGTTGAACATTTCCAGCTACAGGTAATCATTACTCGTTTATTTTCTATAAACTTCTAAAAATTCTTTGCGTTAAGTATTTTAGACAAGGTGCTATTAAAATATTACATCTCATTATTATCATTATTGTTGTTATAAATTGTTTTGAAGACATCCATATTCTTCAACATATTAACCCGAACATGAAAAATGAAATCTGTTTTATCTGATTGTTAAGACAACAATTTAGTAAGCCATCCAGACACAATATAGAACAAACGCATATCTAAAACAGTTTGTAAATTTAACATAATCTCTTAAATTTATTTCACTGACTCACTGCAGCTCACTAAATTACCTTGTTTTGTGTACACAAAGAACACTCTGACGAGATACAGTCCTAACTTCTTCTCTGAATCCATCCACAATCTATGGAAAGCAAATTTATCTTTTGTCTTTTTCAAAGATGAAGCCAGAATCTTGGCAACTGGAATCTCATTCACTCTAATGATAACATCTTGCTGCTTTTCTATCCAACCAATCACGGAATCCTCATTAATTGAAACAGCTCCTCTGATTGGTCTGCTCAGCCCAGTGGCCAGACAACGGCAGCTAATAGTTCCTTCCACTGCCTGTTGGCTAGCACTTTGACATAGGTTTGAGAGAACAACATACCTACAAGGACTGTTTGGCCCAGTAGCCAGGAGTTGATTGGAGGATAAATGGAATTTCCAGAGATCTGCATGTTCATCCTGTTGGCCACTGATGGCAAATGGTTCTGCCATTGTAAGGTTTCCATCCTCAATAGAAAGTACGTAGAGTGCTGCACTTGTATGGTCCTCCACGCCATCACTATACGAACAAAGTACCAGCAAGACACCAACTAACAGCTCACTACTTGCTATTATGCTGGGTTCGGATCCACTGATGGCTGTTGTATGCCAGACCTGTGCTCGGCCAACTCCACAATTGGCCGGCAACAGATCTCGATTATGGTACAATGCATACCTTCCCCTTCCTGGACCTTGAGCATGCAAGATGCCGTCCTCGATTGAAAACTGCCATTTATCCTCACCACGTATTAGAACGCTGTGGACGAAATCGTCTTTGTAGCCACATCGGACCATGTACACAGCATAAACTGACTTCACATCATCCATACCAGCCTCGAAGCCGCTGCACAGTAGAAGAGTACATCCAGATCCGTGGTCATCGGGACGTGCTCCATTCACATCGAGAAACAGACTAACCGGCTCCGCACCACCATCAACACAGATACCATGACCCAGATGTCCATAGCGTGGGTCATTGCTAAGTAGTGCTATATGGTTTGATCCAAACATACAGTTGGCAATCAAACGACCATCCTCATCCGTGATGAAGCTTGTTTTGGGCTGGAAATGGCCAGAATTATTTTTGGCAACACTCAGCCAGCTGTGGTAGTTACTGTCATAACCAGACCTAATGAGATGAGAAAATTAAATAAATCACTTATGCTGGAATATATCATTCTATCTACCTTCCTACTCCCTTCAACATGCATGGGATTGGGATGAGTAGTGATCAGCCCTATATTTGTGACGTCAGCACAATTCTGGATTCAGATGAACTGGATTGAAATAAGAAGTATTTAAATCCTGACAGACTCCAAACTGATGTGTGTGTTCATCCATAATTACTTTTGCTTCTCACATTTCACCAATTGATATTATGTATGATCCTGGCCTGAGAGTTGGGGTAATCGTAATCAATGTAATCATAACGAATTACATGATCTCAAGTAATTGTAATCGATGGTTTCAGAGTCCAATGTAATCGTAATCAACTGCATTGGTGATTACTTTCACGATTACATGATTCTCCCTATAAATACTTGTCCATTCGTGGTGAAGTCAATACTTACTCTTTGCTTAATGATGAATATTGAACTCTGAGCCGCTAAACCAAGTTATCATCACACAATGATATCAAAGTCATTGTACTTTCTCACTTCAAGAACATATCATTCTGAGCACGAAGCTGAGCTTGCACCAAATTATATCAGTATATCATCACTCAGTCTGCAGCAGATGGCTTTTTAGTATAGGAGGGAAAAAATTCCACAATGATCCTCAGTGTTTTGTTTGGAGATCATGCATAGCTCATCTACATCATTCTCACTCTGATTAAGACGTATACTTCTAGGAATATCCAGTATTTGTATTTAGAGGAAATGCCAGTAAAATAAGTAAGGGTGAGTAAATATTTATATTTGAGTTAAATACATTGTAATCATAATTGTTATCATGATTACATTACAAAGTATTCACAAATATAATCAATTATAGTCATTCATATAATCATAATGATTATATTGTTGAATAATTGATTAGTTTGATCCTGTAATCACTCCAGGTTGGGTCCTGACTGTGTACTGGACCAAAAAAATAATGACACATTTTGTGTGGTAAGATCGGGTGTTTGTAGGTCTCTGATATAAACTTTCCAGCACAGGTGTAGACTGCAGCCATTTTGTGGCTGACTGACTGTAAACATTGAACCCAGTGTCAACACAAACAGTGTATATCAATTATAGTTTTGGCTTAGAATTTATCATTTTATTTTCAACTTGGCATTTTGACCCCTATATATTATCTGATTATGTTGAATTTCGTCATATCTACTTACAATATATATATATATATATATATATATATATATATATATATATATAGCATTATTTATGCCTATGATGGAACATACCACTTCTTTTCAGCCAATGTGCACAAAACCAGTTCTCATGTGTGCGAGCCAAAAATGTGTTTTATTTAAATAGTGACTTGCAGCTATAACATATATGATGCTTGTCAAATAAGCACCTCCATAATGAAACAGAAATGTCCGTATCAATGAAATATGGTGGAGCATGCAGTGTCGATGTAGTCATGAGATAACATGAGATAAACTGTTGTGTCCTGCAGGCCAACAGAAAACAAGATAATGCAGTGTGGGGTAGCTGCAAGCTTTTGCCAATTGATGTGGGGTGGTAGCGGTGAAAATATTTAGGCATGCACAGTGCTCTAATGGATACAGCTTATTCTGTTCTTTGAAAAAATCCTAGTTCACCATTTTCAGAACAATTATAATTTAAAACACTTTATTTGGCAAGTAATCAATTTGTTGGGACAAACAGATGTCAAAATCCATATTCCAGGAATAATTGGCTTATAAAATACTCCATCCTGCCAGACACATAACATGCAAAAGGACATTTAAATCTATTCGGGAGCATTATCCAAACAAAATGTACCACTTTTTTCCCGAATGAAAAAACACAGATTAATAGAATGATATGTCACCCATTCATTAAAAATGAAACAGAAAACCCAACTATTTAAATCCTGGATAACAAACTTCACAACAATCCCATATTCCATTACATATACTCGTTATCACATATACACCTCAACACATATATTCTCCCCAATAAATATTCCAAATATAGATAAACTGATTACCGATAGAAGCATTTAATTAGGGAGGTTAATGAGTGCATCCAAAGCCTCTGACTTAAGCAACAGAATTATGTTGGAAACCTATACAACAGCCAGCCCTGTTTTAAACAATGTCTCACCACAACTATTTTGCAACAGTTATTCACCGAAGCGCAGGTTTAGTACAGGTATGGCAAAAATAGCCACAATAACTTACCTGTGGAGAAATATCTGTGCTGTAGTGTCCTTTCCCACAGGACCATACGCATTACTGACCAGGATCAGTGAAGCCATTCCGCCTTCTTTGGCATTGACATTAACATGGAGAGCAGCATAGTTACTGATTGGCCATTTACCGGAGCTCTTACCACTAACGTATGGAAAATCAACTGAAATTGAACAATCTCAGGTATAAGAAGACCATTTATATATAAATGCTGATTACATCATTGACTGGCAGACTGAAGATGAAAATCCCTCGGTATGACACCAGTGATGATACACTGATCTATTCCTGTACATGCTAAGTGACTCAGACAAAAACGTGTACCAAAATGAATGACGCACACATTATTATATGAATTACATACATGCCTATTATAACTAGCAACATGTATACTAGTATACATTATTGGATGTTTACAACAACAAAACATCCATATATCAGGCATATAAATTGTAAGTAGGAAAGACCCTCAGTCTGAACAAAAATGTGAATTTCTTAGATAAATAAATACAGACTACATCTTCTATTACAAGGTTATATCTTAGCAAAGATGTAGAACTTTGAATTATTGATCTCCAACTGGCAGCTAGGAATAGTTTACCTTTTGGAGAGTTGATAAATGCACTGATATTTTCAAAGATATCACATGCACACATACAAACAACCACTCTCTCCCCCTCTGCCACACACACACACACACACACACACACCAAAGATGCAAAAGCACAAAAAACAGCAACTTCAGTCATAAATCAAGTCCACAAAAATGCAATGTAGCATTTTTGTTAGAAATTGTTCTTTAAAAGCTTCAAATTTTAAAACACTCACATACACACATCATTAATTAATAGAACTTAATGAAATTAAGAAAAAGAAAATGATGAAGACACAATTTTTAAATCTGAACCTTAGTTTTGTTCAATACTGGGAATTAAAGTACCAATAGAACAGTTTAGTTTTGTTTATATTAATTTTAGTAATTGAAAGAGTTTTGTCCAAAACCAAATACCTTCTGGTCAAAATACTCAATCAGATTTTGGTAAATCTTGTCACCTAAAAACTAATGATTTTAAGTGTTATAAAAAATGTTGTCTGACAGAAAAAAAACTTCGAATTAACACAATATTTCTTAAGAAGCAATGTGCTAAAAATGAATGCCGGAAAGTAGAAAGCATAACATAGGAACAAGTAATGATATATCAATTATTAAGTTGCATAATTATTGTTGATTGGCTGTTACCTGGAATATCTGACAATGTACATTCAGGTAAAGCCATGTTGGCTTCAAATGTATTTACTGTTGTCATAAGTTGGGTAGATGTTTTGTTTCCATTACTTTCCATTTTAGATTCACCCTTGTCCACATCCTAATGGAAAAAATAGCAAATTATAAATGAAAAACATCTTTTATTATGTAAGGCGTATCAAATGGGCAACACACACATACAAACAACACACAGAATTGCACAGATGAATTTAACATTAAACAAGCACAAATTATAGAAAAGTTAGTTGAAGCAGCCTGCTGGGGGAGGGTGGGGGGGGGGGGTTAGTTAGAAAAGATATAACAACAACATAGAACAGCTAAAGGTAATCCTAAAAGTAGCCAGCTGAGTTAAACTTGTGTCTATATTTCCATTTTTCAAAATCTTATCATCTCATCACCTGAGAAAGTTTGTTTTCTGAAGCAGCTTGTTGTTTATTGTTGCTACTTGGCGGCATCTGGTCTTCGCTTGTCATCACCATAAGAAAGTTCTCTTCTTTTAATGACCTTGGTGATAATGAAGATGACGACACTGATGATGATGATGGTGGTGGTTGTTGAAATACTTTGGAGATGGAGTCTTCTTCATGTACAGGTTTTTCACATGATGAAGCTTTTGCAGTTTGCTTTGAAGGATTCGATCCCATTTTTAATAGTTAGTTTTTTCTTTGAATTAAAGTTTCACTTTTACATAGAAAAAAGAACCTGCAGAGAACCAAAATAAATTTTTTTTAATCAATTTACAACTGACAGTTAAGAAGACGGAGTTAACTTCCTTAAATATATATTCTTCCTCACATCTGCCTCATTACAACCCAAAGCAATACAAACGCATTGAATAATTTACTTATTTTAAACACAAATATGAAATATCAGTAACCCAGGTAAAGATGATGATGATGATGATAATAAATAATTATAATGACATTGACATCAGAGGTATACAAACTAAAACTTTATCAGATCAGATGCTATCTCGACAGTATCATAAACTCTCTAAATTCACCTTTCTAAAGAAGCTTATAACAATAATATGGGAGTTTCTAATGGCACTTTTCTATGATCCTAATCATCTTAAAGCTATCAACTGAATGTGATAATAAATTATTCAAGTGCATGTATATTTTTGGAAGAACATGACTGTTCTTCATTTGTTACAACATCCCTCGTACCACTGTCAAATTGAATACAAACATCTATTTATTTTCAATCGTAACATAGTATTATTTTTGGGGGGGCTTTGAAGAAATTTGCCATAGAAAAGCATCATATTAGAAAATGCATTTTCATGCAATGCCTTTTGAAATTTCCAAAGTTATGTGTAAAACTCATGAGCATTAGTGACCTTTTATTTAAATTTAGATGTGTTAATGAACATTGTTTTTTACTGCTAATGGTATATGACATGATATCTTATAAATCAGTAATTAAAAGAAGAAACTTAATGTAAAAATTAAGAGTTAACATCATACGAATCTGGATTACGTACAGTATTTACACCAGCTGATGACTAATAAAAACTGGGATCTGGAAAAATACAGTCTAGTTTTCAATCTATTTTTTGTTGTCTTTTAGTGCCTATTATACAGGACTTCAAATAAAATTTCATTAAAACAAATAATGGATATACACTCATAATACCATGAATTATCATGATATTTAACTAAAAACTGATGCTAATAGTAATAATTTCAGGGATGGGTTTAATTAAGATTAAAAGATGAGAAGAAAATCAGTAAAACACAAATAATCAAAGTCTGCCCCGCCCCAGGTTAGCAAATCAATACAAAGGGTCATTTAATGTTGCCTTCTTATAGTCACCTTCTACAACATGCAAGATAATCTAGCTAGCTTAGTCTAAAAGTCAAACATGCAAGAGTTTGTGCATGTGTGCACATGTTCATGTGTGCAGGCACACACACACACACACACACACACACATATACCAGTACTGTTTGTCCACCTGACTAGGTGTTTTCGTGCCAATTATATAAAAATAAGGAGCTCATAAAATAAAAATAAAATAGCCATAAACATAATTAGTATAAAATATTAATAAGGATTAAACAGAACTTGAACGTAATGAAAACACAAAACAAACAAAAAAATAACAAAAACTAAAACTAATAATAACCTTTAACCAAAAGTGTTCCAACTGTCAGGAAGTACACCAAGTCCAGATTATGATCAGCTCAAATCATCATCATCATAAATATCATCAATATTACACAAGATGTGTTCATGTACCATGACAACTGTTGTCACAGCGACATACTGGTATGTTGGTGACATCGTACTCTGAGACGGAGAGCTCTCACTGATAAAATCACAGATGTCACTGTCTCGTGGTTGATTTGTTACGATGCTGCATTCCTTATAAGTTGTTGACTGGCCGGACCTCACGACGTGATCAATTCCAATAAAGGATAAAGTTTTATCGTAGTTGTTGTTGTTGTTGTTATTAAGGGAGTTACCTGTAATATCTGAGGGCTACAACACCGAAAGAACATAAAAACTAGACACGACATAAACGTACGCACAAATGATGAAAAGAAAGGAAGACAAACAAACTGAAGAACAAGAAACCAGCTGCTAGAAGGGATCAATTATCTTTAAAAACATTTCTGGAATAACTACTCCCTGGACAAACATCCCTTAAGCCATTTACTGCCATTGACGTAATGACCATAAAGTAATTTTGCTATGATAACGTTTTTTCTTATGACTCATCTTATACTCATAATATAATACAACTACATTACCCAATGTATAACCTCCGTATGTAAATTTCAAATTACTGTGATTACCAAGCTTTTTGCTAAAATTTCAACTACGATTGTCCAGCTTACAATTTTATAAAGGATTCAATCCTGGAATTTCTGCATTGGTTTATCTAAAAACATATCACATCTTGTAACTCTCTGATATTTGTTCTTGAAAATGAACTAAAGTAGTTTTAATATGTAAATTATATCTACTTTAGTAGAGAGAAAATTGTCTTCAAACTGATAAATATGATTGAATGAAATATTAAGCAAACTAACAGTAAATTAATTATAAGAATATAATGTAACTAGCCTTGATATATATATATATATATATATATATATAATAGAAAAAAAGGTTTCCTCTAATTTACTCATGGTTTTTGTTCCCCAAAAGAACCTATATTAATCTGTGTTTAAAGATGACTGTCCCTTGAGGCAAGTTTTGCAGCTACTATTACATGGTCCATTCATCATTAGCAACATTCCCTCAACAATCAACATCAATTAAATTATCCTTTCACAATCTTTCTCAATAGAATACTTTTAAACCCGTTTTTTTCTAGTCCAGAAGCTCGACTGATTCATTATCAAATCTCCCTTCCCCCTCTCTCTCTCTTGCTCTTTAAACGTGTTTGGAATACTTTGAAGAAATTTCTGCTAACCACATGGATGAATAATGTTATGATATTAAGTGTCACTCCAAGAGCACCTACGATAAATGAAAGATTAGCTAATGACAGGTAATATTCATCACATAAGAAATAAAATTAATCTTTTGTTACATTTTAGCTAAAAAGTTAATTAATTGCCAATGAAAGAACACAGAAATGTTAGGTGTGAATGCAAAATTATAATAAAGCATTTAATGTTAACAAAAACAATTTCAAAAATATAAGTGTGTATGTGTGTGTGAGTTGTAATTATTGTTATTGGTGTTGTTGTTTAATTATCAATACTACATAATAACAAAACAGAATAACAAAACCAATGAATCATCACAATAATATTTGATGTTTTAAAATTAAGAAACTAGAATTTTCAATAAAGACATGTAAAGATTTTAAATGTTAAATTAGATTCCTAAAAATAACAATACTGTTTAGTCAGAAATGCTATCGTATAAGATTCGACTCTTTTCCTATGTTTAAATAATACATTTTGATCGGATTAACACATCAAATCACTCAGGCCTACTTTTACATCATCTGGTTGGCTCTGTTCTCTATACTTGTGAAGAAAACTAGCAATGTACTCAATGGGATCTGCCGGACGCTTTTCACACACTTCAGCTACAGCTTTAACCAGTGGTTTGCCAATAGCATTCTCGAGGTATAGTGCCTCGTTGTGGCTATGCGCCATAACGCTGTCAATAAAAGTAAACAACAAAAGATAGGTTAGCGCTGTAGTCGTTTTATGAATGTGTTAATACAACAATTATTTTATGTATGTGTTAATACAACAAAAACACACAATTTATAAGTGTTGGAATTTATTTCTTTACTTTATGATATATTTTAAAATTATTATTGTCATGATAACAAATACAATAAAATACCAGGAGCTGTACTAGATCTTGGATGGCTAATACAAGAGACAATTCGTCATTGCTGTTAAATAATGGATTACAAGATGTATCAGGAAGTGATCATTAAATGAATTAATAAAAAATCACCACTAATTTAGTTTGGATATTTTCCATGTACCGTTTATTTACTATAACAGATAGATGTTAAAAACATCTGATCAGAAAATCTTTTTACTAAATCTGCAAACTTGTTAACAATTGTAAACTTTCTTCCATGCTAAAAATAGCCATCCATATATTGACTTTTGTGTCTATTCGCTTAGTTAGAATGGCATATCATGTTGGTATACCGGTATGTAAGAAGTAGAAAATATATAACAGATTTCACGACTTAGAAATGTATCAGTGCACTATGTTTTTCTTTCTACACTGCAAAGCACTACAGTACATAAAATGTTTGTGCTGTATTATTAGCAACTCTAGAATACAGCTACCACATATACTCATGTATAGGCTGTGCTTTTCATACCATGAAATCGCCGCCAAAAGTGAGTGCGTCTTATACATGGGTCAGACTAAAAGGAAAGGTAATATTTGGCCTAATTAAGGGGAAAATACAATAATATTGTTTTTCAACATTAATAATGAATATATGAACAATAAACAAATTAATTAGGTGTGTTTTCGCTGTTGTCTTTTGAAGCCAAACTTAATCGTGATAACCGCCATGATTATTTAATCCGATGCTCTAATTAGTGATGTGACCACAAAGGTGTAGGTCCAAAACGGCTGCAATACGAAAACGGCCACACTATGACCAAAATGGCCATCTCCATAAACTATTACAAGCTAATGTTATTTTTTGAATGTATATAATTGGTCTATCTAAGACATGTCATTACAATTGAAATGTGTGAGTGTGTAATTGAACGGAATGGTGAATGAGGCCATGCAATAATGACCATGGAATCCACATCACAGGAAAATGATTAAAGCAAACACTCTATTAATTACTTCCAAAGCTGACATCAATCATCCATTCAAGTGCAAACTACATGAGCTGTGGTCAGCCAGGATGTCATCTGGCTCTTTCGAATGAACAGCAGCAAGCAACCTGAAGCGGCAATCTTTACCTGTCATCACACATTGGGTGAAAAAAGGCCTGGGATTCTATCGACCCAGCCATCATTACTAAATCATTCAAAAAGTGCTCTATCAGCAATGATTTTGATGGCACAGAAGATGATGTATTGTGGGATGAACAGCACGACAAAGCTGACACTGACTCTGATGAAGAAGGCGACGAGATGTATGATGACACATAAACAGATATAACAGATGTTCAATGAAGATAGTGATGACGATGGTGTATTTTTTGGTTTTGATTCACTGTTATTGATTTTAGTGCGTCTTATATGCAGGTTCGACTCCAGGGGAGTTTATTGGTCCTAAAAACAGGTGTGTCGTATACGAGAGTGCGGCCTATACACGAGTATATATGGTAGTCCCGTTGATCTTGACATCATGTTAAGCTCCATGATCTGCAAGATCATAACCTATTATCTACACAATTATCATTCTTATTATTTTTAATTATACCTGGAAACCAATCATATACGAATCACCTGTATATTATTAAATAAAACATTATATTACACTAGAGTATTAACACCCTTGACCTTTTCACACAGCAAACATTGCATGAATGGCTGATTCAGAAAATAAAACACTTCACTTTCAATACAAGATATCATGCATAAATACCAATATTACAGTAATAGGAATCACTATGACAGCCATACAAATCATGCTGAACGTTACTTAGTTCAGTGGCATATATCTATTGGATGAGGTCTATGCTATCCTATTAAATGCCAAATTATGTTCTGGAGATCATATACCCTTAATAGACTATAAATAAGATCCAAATATTGATCTACCATGACATGCATAAATCACCATGCAACAGAGTGCTTCTTAGATTCCTAACCAGAGACCGTAGTGTAAAATTCAGCCGCATGGTGGTGCTAGGGGTAACTGAATTGGTCTATTAAATCAACAGTTAAAACCAGATATTGGTACTTTTTTTCATACAGATAGTACTCGACATGTATAGAAATGACTATTGGCTATTTACGTCCACTGACATGGGACACCACATAATTATTTGGTGTTTAAAATTGCTTGGTTTAGGTCTGAAGTAAATACAAACATTTAGAATCTAAATTAAACAAATCTTGATATTTTTATTCGTGCATGGCTTGGCCAAAAACAACATATCTGTGCATGTTTGTGTGTGAAAGAAATGACTGAGCTTCCAAGTACTGAACAACTAAATATCAAGGGTATACACAACTGCTAACAGAGGGGGATCCTATGAAAATGGAACATTCACATAAGTACACGGCATTCAAAAAACAAAGGAGAGAGAAATAATGTTTCCCATCAGACATCAAAGGTGTGTGCTCCAGAAGCAACTCAGAATAAACAATACGTCTTCTCTATGTTACTCAAGACTCAACACATCAACTTGGAACACTACAAACATCACTGTCATTTGGACTGGTCCTTACAAATATTGCTGAATAGTCAGTGAATCTTTCATTATATTATGAATAGCGACTAGGTCTAAGTGAATACGTAGCCTTGACATCTGTACTTTCAGTCATACCCGGGACATATAATACACACATAACCATATACTGATATAGGGTGACTTCCCAGGGAAAGATCCCACAAACTCAAATATGTTAGACTTGGTTCAATATTTTACATTTGACCTCTGACCCGGATGTTTGCAAATTCAATGGAGTAATTGTGTTTTTTTGTGTTCTGTTGTTATTTTATGCACAATCATGACTGCCGGCTAGATCTGAGTGCTTTCATGTTTTAGTTAGATAAACATGCCACTGATCATCTGGTAGACCAAATGCAGAAGCAAGAGGATGACATATCAAGGCATGACGGTGCAATGCCGTCATGTGGTAACTGGTTCACTCAACCAGAAACGCGAACCTGACAGGATGTGATGGTTATGTGTCTGGGTAACAATTTGCACTTAAAATAAAAAAATGCATATATATGTTCCCTAATTCAGTAATTGGGATTTGAAATGTGTGAGGGATTCCAACAGGTCTCTGAGTCAGGGATAATAAAAGCTATCTTTGTAACGTCCCTATGAAAGCGGAGAAAGGTACTGTACCTGAATCCTGATAGACCTCTATATCAGTATATGGGGCAATATTGAATATAAATGCTTTAATTATTAATTACTTATTATTAACATAAAATATAAGATAGCCGGATAGGATATGTTTGTGTCGTAATTTAGAAATCTATGTCATACAAGGATTGCAGGAGGAGAGTCCATTAGTTGAAATAAATAATATTCATTATATTGGAATTATTGGATACAGGATAGTCTAGAATCTAAATCTAGTGAGTGTGTATCATTCACTGTCTTAGTCAGTGACTACCACTGACAGTCACAGTATGACTGTCCACGTGTCTGTTAATTGTGATATGATAAACACCGTAAAGTCCAAACGCGTGATAAACTCAACTCCTAGATGTAACATGGCAGACTTACTCATTCGTCAGTCAGCGCTCGTAAGCAATTACGAAATTAAAATTAGCGATAAACAGCGGCCACGTGATCATGTTTACTCGTTTCCAGGCGACCGACCTGCTTCGTCTGAATGATGGTGGTATAATCAAATCGATTCGAACTATAATATGATCGTAACCATACAGTTTCGTATCTAATCACATTGACATATACCACTCTACTATACAACATAATTGAAATAAAATAAGCAATGGCTATATTGTTTTATTACTACACCTGGGTAGAAATATATACAAAATACTAAACTAACGTAAAACTACTTGTAACAAATGAACACCGACTCTGTGGCCTAGCTCATGGATTAGAGCGTGGGACTCCTTACTCATGGTCATGCTGTGGGGGAGGTCAGAGGTTCAAATCCCGGCCCTGACACTATAATCCAACCAGGTAACTGGCAAGGTTTTCTCCACAGAATATGCCATCTATTGTAAATGCTAAATTTCTTTAGAATTAATCCCCGTGGTGAAGCAGTAAATTACAAACAATATACATCTATATATCTATATATCTATATATTTATATATATATATATATATATATATATATAATGTGTGTGTGTGCGCGTGCACGCCCGTGTGTGTGTGTATGTGTGTGTGCTTCAGTTAATCTGTATAATCAGGTAATATATATATATATATATATATATATATATATATATATATATATATATATATATATACCTGAAATTTAACCGAAAAAATATACGGCATTCAACAAACTGCGGGAGAGAGATATAATGTTTACAGCCCTAAATCATTAATTGTGTGTCCCATTGTGTGTTGTATAAGGTTCATGAATAATGTAACAACTGTCATGTGAGATAATCATGAACATCAACTATATATATATATATATATATATATATATATAAACATCTCGTCCATTAGAAAAGCGCTAACCCATGATTCTGTTGTAACTCTGGTCGGCGCTTTTGTATCATGTAGACTGTATTATTGCAATTCTTTGCTCTCTGGTAAATCCAAGGAACAGCTGCATAAACTCCAAAATGTACAAAATATATCACCCAGAATGATCACAAAGACCAAAAAAAGCTTAGCCCTTAATCTTATAAGAAGCTTATATATTGGTTAACTATCTGTGGATAGCTACTGTTTCAAAGCACTAAATGATGATACACTTTTAAAGCACTAAATGGTGCTGCACCTTCATATAGCAGAGAATATTCACTGATTTTGTCACGATCTATCTGCAGACTCTCTATATAAGTATAGTAGCAGCAAATACTCCAGTTCTCAAGCCAGTTGAGGAACATACAAGATACTTTTGTTAGAGTTCTATGCTTAAAGTATTGTTTTTCATTAATCATCGTCATAATTATTGAGTCTCTAGTTAACTTCACCTGTAGCATGGTAGAGCGAAACATTTTAGCGACATAGAACTAGTTAATTCACTGAATCGTGAACATTAAGCGAAACCATTAACACAGCGGGTCAAACAAAATGTGACGAACTTACCCGATCCTATTATTGTATGGTATATAGGAACTCTAGAAGATCATTCCGCTCATTTATCGCAACCACACTCCACAGCAATGAAGTGGATGGAGTCCTTTCATGCACTTTGTATATTATTCCCTCTGATTATAATAATTGTTGGTGTACACGGATCAGGTTTGTAATTCATTATGTCATACTTGTGTCTAGACCTATCACTCTATCAGTCTATGACTATGAGTATGAGTAGAGTCTAGATCTAAATCTAGACTAGACATGATGATGATGATTTGGCATGTAGACTAGATCTAGACTCTAGAGTCAGTCTGCTCACTCTCAGAATCGCTGCTGATGGTGGATATGATGTAAATACATTTTAATTTTCTTTAATAAAAATTTCACATTTTAACAAATTAATTGTATAATATATTAATTGCATGACTATTTAATGATATTGTTTGTTGATCTAGTACTAACTTAAAAACTTTGGACAGTTTGGTCTTCCTTCCTGCAAACTATTCCTTGAACTTAGTCACCATCTTATGATCTTGCCATATAGCCGAGGTGTAATCGCTGCAGAGACTAATCTAACTAACTTAAAAGTTAAATGAACAACTCCTAAGATCATGTATCTAAAAATTTCCCATGTTGGCACGATGAAAAGTTGAAATGTGTTTTGAAATGTGTTGCTTTAATTAGGCACTTTCATAAACGTCATGACAGAACATCACAAAAAAAGCAATGGCCGACTGTAACCACTGCTTGGAAAAGGCGCTAAGAGGGGTACTTCCTTTCTTGGATTATTTTACTGCCTCTTTTTAATTTCTTTGACATAAACACATGCTGCCATTTTGTAAATAAACAACTTTATCATGTTATTTATTATTTGTCAAAATACGGCATATTTTCGGATGCTCAATACTCCCATAAATAACCATCTGATGACAAAAATAATGTCACCGACATGTTTTTCAGGTTTATTTCCTTCCAAAGAACAACTTTTTAATAATTTACAGTTTTGCACACTAATTCATCTGGAGCTACAAAAATGTGGTGTTGATGTTTTTAGTAATAAATTCCTTGTCGACTTGTGAGAAGATTAAGAAGCTTTTTACTTGAACTTGGAAGAAAAAAAAACGTTATTGACGTTAACTTTTGAATTAGTCTTCCAGGTGTTATCATTATGATGGTCACAATTACGGCAATGTTAATAAACAGTGATTGGTGACATAAATTCATGAGATTTATCTGATTAAAATGTGTATAACTTCCTTTACATGTTACCTATTGACATAATTGAAACTGTATATGATTATGGAAAATCAGCTTTTTGTGTTTGTATAAATGTTTTTATCAAACTACCAAATTGGAGATTAAGCCAGGGTTTATGACATCCTGCAGAGCTGCCAACCAGTACTTTGCCAGTCGGATGCAAAACTAATCATTTAGTTTAGCCACCAATGGATCCAATGATATGGATAACACATAGCTATATCCAGTGACTGTTAGATATGTTTATTTACATCACTTTTTACATGGGCGATAATGTGGGATTTTAGCAACTGTTCCAAAATACCAGTGATGGGCCTACCTGTCTTTGCTGCTGTTCTTTTCTTTCTAAAATTCCTAGTAGAATCTGTATGAGTAATTGAAAATACATGGAGATGTATGTTTGTTGTGATCAATTCATGATGACCTAGCTCAATAGTAATTATATTTTAATAGAATATGGTAATTTATATGGCTTGTATTGATGAAGCAGATAAAGAATGGCACTGGAGAGCCACAGTTTGATATCCTTGTCTCTGTGATGGTGGACATTTTGATCTTGTTTCACAGCAATGTAGACTGTGAAAGAATATTCTGCCATAGCACACCCACCAAAACTCTCAGTAGCTTGACTGTGCACAAAGTATCCCTCAATACCAAAGGCACAACATGTTCTCAGCAGAAACATTCCAATACTTTCCTGGCTAGGGCAAAAGTGACATTCCATACCTTACAATGTTAGAACTGAAATAACATTATATACAATGTGATTTGATTTTTTAACAGAATCAACTGATAAATAATACAGTGATCCTATGAAAATTTTAATAAAGTGTAGAATATGTAGGGTAATCATGTACTGAAAGCGCAGACTTGTGATGACTTAATTGTTATTAAATGTGGGGGAAATCTGATTAAAATTTAAATGGAGAACAATAGAATACCTATGATGTTAAATTGTTTCAGTATCGATAAATATGATGTATGGTGTCATGTGAGCCGTAGGTTCTGTTTAGGAAGAAAATGATTACTCTTTCCAATTTTGAAATGTTGGGAGCTCTGCATCCTGTCATAAACATGTTTATGACATAACTGTCAAAATCATATATTTTTTTATAATTATTGGTATAGCCAACAAATTTGTGACAATTTTATTCCAGATATACCTGAAAAGTAGCTTTTAGAATGGCTTGATTGATTAATATGTTAGGGTCGCATTATTAGACTATAGTAACTATACACTGGTAGGTTATTGTTTGTAGCCAAAATAACTGATCTGATTGGTCTGCTAATTTGTTTCTAGGGGGGTGGTATTAATTCAATAGATTTGTTCACTAATTGGATGACCAGCAAGACACTGCCCTCTTGGGCTGGTGCTAGTGTATCTCTGTGGCTGACCACATGCATGCAGTGAGAATGGCTTTACTTAATCCTCCATGTGGCAATAACTCAAGATATCCGCTAATCCGATTCTATTAATCCATCTTTTAGTTTTCACATTAAATTATGTATACATATGGTTAGCTTCATGGGTGGCTTCAATACAGCCAAATGAGGGAATATAAGGTGGGGAGAGACCTTGATTCATAATGTAATATCTTCTAAAACCAGTCATAAACTGTCAAAAGCATAATATTTTCATAACAAATATTCGCATAGTATAGCATAGCTCTAAACCAATTATGTTCAAAGTTGGTAGACCTGCTTATGACCATGATTTTGGTTACATGGTGGAAACCAGTAGAGAAATGTGGTGTGCCACACAACTTTGTAGAACTGGCAATTCAGTTATTGTCAGCTCAGAACTGCTTCTTTGGCATCCATCGAGAGGAATTTTCAAGCTTCGGTGGAATCCATACTATGATATGGAATTGCCTTGGTAACAAGAAAACAGCCAAGCTGGGATTTTGTCACAGAATCCTCTGGGGACTTTGTAATTTGGGTTATTGGTGATTGACGTATTAAATGGACTGATTCACTTATGTATGTAAAGTGAGTTTGTTATGGTTACTGAATTAAAGATAACTCCAAATTGTTTCTGTTATTACTGAATTGGAAAATATAGAAGAGATCAACATACAATATTATTTTATCTTCATATCTATAATATATAAATATACATAATCTAAAATATAATGATAATCTACACCTGAATTTAAATATAATAGATCAAAAAAAATTTAAAAAAATAAAGTGAGAAACCCTAGGGGAATATATATTTATAATATCATAAAGGGTTTACGACAGGTTTATGACTCTGTCATGTCATAAACCCAACCCTGTCTGAACATGATGTGAGAAGTGGAACCTAGCTGCCAAAATACTACAGCTTACATTGTTGTTGGTTGAAATTTGGGGTAGAGACCCATGGCTGTTGCCTGTTGGGCACAGGGCCACCTGATGTTGATTTCTGTTGTGTTGTGACATTGGTGGTGTCTATATAGGGGTTTCTCAGAAGAGGTTGGATGATGATGTCTGGTCGAAGTGTTGTTTTTCTTATAATCAATGCTGCTAGGTAGTTGGTGATCTTGGGGTTTGAAGTCTTCAGGGAATAGACAACCTTTTAGTTTTCTTCATTACATCCGATGGGGGCTAGGCAGTTGAGGAGTTGTATTACCTATGAGCTCAATTTTAATATCATTATACAAGTTGAATTTTTTTAGTTGGGATACCTAGTTGTATGTTTGTTGGCAGTCATGACAGAGTGCTAGGGATGATAGATGGGTCAAGTTTCATTTATATGACCAGAAACGTAGTCATCTGAGTTGGATATTGGCCAGCCACTAGTATTTACCTGACTGGATAGATATTTTATTGGATAATTATGAGTGGTACTGGTAGCAGTGATAGATCCTCCATTGCAAGTAATTCAGAGGCATTGGTACCCTGTTATGTCAGCTTGAGCCGGCATGCTGAAATCTGCCAGCTTTATGTTTAAAGATCAGATCAGTGGCTTGTTTATACACCCTAGACAGCCCATGAAGCAGTGCAGTCACCTTATCCAGTGACAACAGATTTGATCTAGTTAGGGACTCATTGAATTCTGTTAAATATTCCAAATGAATTAAACGTCCAACTAATAATTTTTTTTAAATCACTTCAAAGATATATACTAACTTCTACAGTGAGGATATTATTTTTGTTTAATGGATAATGTTGTTTGTTCATTGTGCCTTTGTTTTCTTCATATATGTGTAAGTAGTAATTCATGCAACTTAGAAACTCTACTGTTCTCCTGATAAATTATCTAAATACCGGTAGGTGTCTCGTACATAGAGAGAGACAGTTCTTGGCCCTCAAAGCTTAACTTAGTTTGCATAGTGATCTGCAATATCAGCACTGCCATCCACAAAATATCATTAGACCTTTTTAGCAGTAACCCAGTTGGTGTTTCCTCAACACATATTATCCATGAGTATACAATGGGGTCTTTTTAAATATATTTTTAATTTCACTGATTATTGCATGCTTTGACCGATATTGTAGTTGTATTTATTCATACCTTTAGAGTGTATACCTAAGAGAACAAGCAGTTATTGGGTTTGCACTTTGGCCATATAGGTAGAGTGTGAGATTATTTACCTATGGCTATGGTCATTCTGTGCTGGAGGTCACAGGTTCGTGCCTCGGCCATGGCACTATAGTGAGCGGAGTTTTTCATTCAACCAGGCAACTGGCAAGGTTTTTTCCAGCGAACATGCTATAAATTCTAAATTTATTTTGAATTAGTCTCCGTGGGGAAGCTGTAAATTACAGACCATTTGTGTCTCCCTCATTTGACGTTGCCAGCCACGTAAAAATATTGTCATTTCGGTCATTATTATTATTATAATTTTACAATATTGAATTGTTATCAATATTTATACTTCTAAAATTAGATGCAATGATTAATTACATTGTTGAATATCCATCATTCAGTTTACTATGTGACATATTATTACCATTTTGCACAATCAAAACCTTTTACACACTTTATGAAGTCTTGTACAATTTATAGTATAATAATTAATATAATTATTTTCTTGCAATTATATTATATTTTTTAATGAAAGGAATATTAGCTTATAATAATGTGAAATAGGAAATGTCAATACACGTAATGCTTATAATTTGTATTTAAATTCAAGTATTATCGGATTGAAAACAATATATGAACACAAGTTTTTAATTTGTTTTTAAATTCAGCTGCTAAGTGGAATAAATACAAAAAAGCCATTGATGTAGCAGTGAAGAAGTATAAGCCATGTACAAGTAATGACTGTTCCTGCTACCAGAGGTTAGTACTGTATCATTGTCTACAGTTTTAATATTGTTTATTTGTTAACCATCAGGTATCTTTTTAAAATGGCTGACTTTATTTGATTACGGATCATGATTTGTTTGATGAAATGCTCTTATTATATTTGATAGTGAAATCTCAGTTAATCCTATGTTAAACAGTAAGCTTCTTTCTATGAAATATGTGAAGAAATACATGGACCACTTCAAATTGGTCTTGTTTTAAGTCAGATTTTACTACATATGGCCAGAAAAGGTTGGTAAAATTGTAATAGAGTTGTTTTACTTTGTAAAGAGGTTAACAGATGTTGTGTGTCAGTAGTGTCACACATCTTGTTCTGGTGACAGCTAATTTTGTATCAATCCAGAGCTGCCAACCATTACGATTTCTGTGGAATCATTACAATTTTCTGTTCTTCATTACGCCCGTACTCTGAAAACTACGATAAATCTGCCTTTTCCCGTAATAGTTTCATATGGTACAGTTCTGTCTCTGTCTTAGCCACACACTGTATCACAAGGCATGCTTGTATTTTGGGAGTATACCCAGGCTGTTGCTTGTTCAGCACAGCCTTTGTGGTGCTATCACATGGCTGTTGCTCTAGACTGCATGGCTTGAAAGCCTTTGATGCGCTAACAAATCAGAATGGTGCATTTTTTTCCAGAGGGATGATGTGTTTTACCTACGCAGGAGATACTCTCGTTTGTACAATGTGGATTTTGTCTTCAGGCTAGTGAGTAGTCTAAAACACTAGCCTGACCAGGCTACTGCCATTTTGAGGCAAGATATGTGGTAGTCTCCAATTCATTTGTCGTAGAATGATTTTCTGCTGTTTTGGGGCTCTTCGTGGTGGAAAAAAGTATCAGAGTTTAAAACACCAACGACGATACCTCACCAACCGTCACTAAAAAGCACTGTTTCCGATTGTAAGTGGGATTTTGGAGAGATTCTCAACAGAAAACAACAAATATTTATCATCCGATATTTTCCTGATCTGAAATAATGCCAAAATATACTGCTGTAACCATTTCAGATGTCATACTTATAAATATTTACTGAATATAAGAACCATGTTTGAAGGATGGGAGAAATTTTAGTGAGCTGGTGATCTTGGCTGGTAAATGTCCATTTTGCATTATGATGGTCACGTGACTCAAATACTCTTTCCTGATTGGCCAGTTATCTTTGTTTACAGTAAATAAAAGCACATGGTCTTGTTTATATGGTGGATTTCTCTGTCCCTTTCATGTTTATTTGTTTGATCACTGTGGGTTTTTCTCCATTTTATGTTAATATCATGATAATAAATAATACAGCAATCCTATAAAGATTTTAGTATAGTGTAGAATATGTAGGGTAATCATGTACTGAAAGTGTAGACTTGTGAATGATGACATAGTTGTTATTAAATGTGTGGAACAATCTGATTAAACAAGAAAAAAACCAGCTGAATCTTTAACAAAAGAATATCTATGATGTTAAATAATTTTGGTTTTGATAAATTACATGGTTTTATGATGTATAGTGTCATGTTAGCCATAGGTCGCATTTCGTGTGAAAATTATTACTCTTTCCAATTTTCAAATGTTGGCAGCTATGTGAATCGGGTCAAATTATGGAAGAATTCACCTCTTCAACTTAGTGGTTTATGACGCAGGATTTGTTGCTTATAGGTACAGCATCCTCAAGGTCGGGTCCTAAAGTCTTACCTCTATAACATGAGCAATTTTCATTCAGCCACACATAACATCTAGCAAGCTTTTCTATCTTAAATATGCCATCTGTTCTAAATGAGGCGTCGTTCTGCTCTGAGCTGCAAGCCACAAAGTTGTGGATTGGAATCTAAATCCTGCCTTTGTTTGTGGGATGTTTCATCTCTCAACCACATATCCCAGTTGTGACCAGCGTCAAGGCTAGAGAAAATCACTCGCTCCAAATTTTTAATGTCTCCATATTAAAATAATAATTTACATATTATCAGCATCTCCCTTGTTCACGTAATCAATTAATATATTCACTTAACGCTAACAAACTAGCATCCTTCAAATGGACCCTTAGGAACCATCCTTTTAAACCAGAGTATTATCTTTTTCTAACCAGTTACTCTTGTTTATATTCAACCGTTGCCATTACTGTGGGTTGTTAATGTGTTCATGTTTCACCATTATAGTAATTAATTACATCATTGTGTTGTTGAAAATTGTGTATATTATATTGTTTTTTTGTTTGTTATTTTTGTACCCATCTGATAGCATGCTAGATAATGATCTCTCTACATGGGAAGAGGGCATCAGAAGGTCAGATTTTGATGCTGCTATTGATCGTGGCACACATTATCAGATCATCAATCACAAGTTATACAGACAGACAGAGTGTATGTTTCCATTCAGGTTAGTGCCTACTAGTTATATATCACAGAACTGAATTATTTAAGTGCAATTTGTTTATGTAACACACAAACACACCCTTTAACCCAGATTAAATGGGTAATACAGTTTAATCTTGTTTTATCACCTCCCCAAAGATTTTGATGGGTGGGTTAATTGCTTTAATATCTGAAAAACTAAGATATAGCTCAGGCATTAATGGGTAATAAATATCATTATGGTTGCACATACATCAAATAAAGTATGTTTGTGGGAATGATGACGATTGATATTTTACGGCCACTTTTCTGAACATGGTTGGCTAAATGGGTTGAGTGACCTCCAAAGGTAATGAGGCGAAGTCAAAGATAAAACACCCTTCAGACGTGCTCACACTGAGATTAGGAACTCGGGTGGTAGTTATCTGTGATCAACCACGCTACCAGTTAGACTATGGAGGGGCATCCTACAAGTGCAGGGAAAATTACTAATAATAAATATCATACAAGTCTTATATTCCAGTTTTGTTTATTTAAAAGAAATTCCATTGCAAGCTCACACAATTTTAAAAAATTCAGTGATACATGATCAAACACCGCTAGTCATTGTTGCAATCATTTACCTTTTTGTGATATCATTACAAGCAAAATACTGGTTAGAGGACATCTTTTCACTGTCTGTTTTAATGAATATTAAAATGGGGGCCTCTGTGGTCTAGCGGTAGCATGTTGGACCACTGATCACTACCAACCGTGTTCGAATCTCTGCATGGACATATCTGTAGGTTGTTTCATCTTTGACATCATTTCATTACCTGTGGAGGTCGCTCGGGCCATTTAGCCTAACATGTGCACAAAAGTGGCCGTAAATCATCATTAATGAATATTAATATTATTGCCCAGGAGGATTAATATTTAATTGGAATTATGCAATGAATCACCTACTGTCAGTTGGCTGTTTTGGATGTGTAATCTTTTAATCAGAGTAGGACATCATTTAACCTAAGCCCTGATGATGATATGTTGTTTACCCACAGAGCTATAGTTCTTATTCATCATTAATTATGGTACGGCTGGCCTTTTTAATGATAGAGACACATCTGTACACTTAAAGGAATAGTTCACCTTCATTTAAAATTTTCAGGACTAATACAGCTATGTTCACAAATATCATAAATGATGTCAAATGTGTAAACGATCATCCACATATTAAATAATCCAGTTCAAAGTGCTGATTAATCAACTATTAATGGCCTGTGGGTGGCGCCATTTTGAAGCTAGACACAGACTGGAAGCTCATGAATGCAGATGTCACTTGAAACTAGCAATTTGACCGGAAGTTTGCATAACCCATTTAAAAGCGTGTAAACAAGTGTTAGCCTAGAATAATTCCAGAACAAAACGTTGTAATCTCACTAAATTTACATCATGACTGACATTTGGTCACATCAGGTTTGAACCAGAAAGAACATTACAAGTTCAATATGATTCCAGTTGTTTTGAAGAAAGAGTGGGGAGAACTGGGAACACTGAATGGTGTCTATGTGAACTCTGGGTACCAATGGATTCCTGGGTCAGGTGACATCAGAGCACTGGACGTTTCTCCTTCCCACCTTCAAATCTGCCATCTGGTGCAGCCGTAATAACGACTCTCCACTAACTGTTTTTATTGTCTTATGTTTATGATATCATTTATAGTTTGTGATTATTATTGTGGAATTTTTGTTTACTGTTATAAGTATTACATATTCAAGTAATATCATCTGAGGGGGAACTGTTTATGTTTTCTGTATCTGTGCATCACAAACAATGTCTGTTACATATGGTAATTAGCCTGTGAATACCACTTTATAATGGAAAAGAGGAGAGTGCTATCCAGACATGGGTCAATCCCATTTGGTCAATTCCACATCAAATTTATCAATTTCACATTTATCAATTCCAATTCCATTTTTTACCTACTCCAATCAGTGACAGAGTATCTACTTGGAATACCTACTCCAAGTAGTTTAAATTCCAAGTAGGATTGTCATGGAAGAAATATGAATAAAAAAATTAAATGGTAAATTAATTTGTGCACTACTTTTTTTGTAGCAAACTTCAATTCCCTATTTATTAATTCCAATTTAATTTTTTTTGGTAAAATAGGCAATGTTGAGGTTGGAATTGCCCGTTAATTCCAGAATTCAATCTGGTGCTATCACAATCAAGTTATTAAGAAAACATGCATGTTTACATATTACGAAGGGGAGCACTATTTGAGGTAAAATCTTAGCAACTAATAATGTTATTGATTAATTTTTAATAAAGGAAAAGTTAAATTAATTTAGTGAACATTCCTGAATTGGAATTGAGTATTAGATCCAGAATTTAACTGATCCTATGTCTGGTATGTGATATATTTGGCATAAGTGACTTAGTTCTGAAAGAAAACACTGATATTTCCCACAGAACTAATAGCAACACAAGAAAATGGTTAAAAACAAACTGGCTAAATGAATCACATTCAAAATGAACTGATCTATTCCCAAAATGTTTGTCCGAAACTTGAAACATAAATATTGAATGGGGTTGTTAACACGAAGAAACAAATTGTATTATTTTGTTCAGCTTTTTTCTGTCATACTTGCTTCATGAAACAAATAAAATCAAACTATGTTTTTTGTAGGTAATGATGATATATGTCCGTATACATATCAACAAATGGGTATTTTTGTAGCTAATAATCTGATTATTGTTGCAGATGTAGTGGAGTTGAACATTTCATTCTTGAACTCATAGACAAGTTACCCGACACGGAGATGGTCATAAATGTTAGAGATTATCCGCAGGCACCAAAATGGGGAAAACCATTCCCTATTTTCTCATTTAGTAAGGTGGTAAGTAAAATAAAAACAGAATTATTTTGTTCCGTAGCACCATCTTATCATTACCATCTGCACTCGCTTTGCAAAATAAAACAATAAAGATCCACATGGTGAGTTAGGAAGTTGCTGAACTGTATCAAGGAGAAAATCTCTGTAAGAAATGAGTTGTATTTGGAGATTTACACCTTTATGGCCTAGTGGTTAAGTGTGTGGGACTTTCTTACTCATGGTCATGCTGTGCGGGATGTTGGAGGTTCGAATCCCGACCATGTCACTATAGTGGAGGGGGGGGGGTTTCATCCAACCAGGTAACTGGCAAGGTTTTCTCCACCGAATATGCTGTCTATTGTAAATTCTAAATTTATTTAGAATTAGTCCCTGTGGTGAAGCAGTAAATTACAGACCATATGTGTCTCCCTCATTTCAGGTAGCTAAGCCACGTAAAATAACTGCCATTTCGGCTATTATTGTTTTGTGATATTGTAATTTGGGTAATTAATTCAGTATCTTTGGTTTTGCTATGAAGTAAGAGTTGTTTCTCTATCATTGACTTTGTAATCTACGGATACTGATTGAAGGTTTCTTTTAAATATTTTCTCTTCAGCTAAAGGAGAATCATGATATAATGTATCCGGCGTGGACGTTCTGGGAGGGTGGTCCAGCCGTATGGCCCATCTACCCAACAGGACTTGGTCGCTGGGATGAACAGCGCATCATAATAACGAAGTAGGAATTTATCCTTATTGTTTGCTCAGTGTGTTCGTCGGTATGCTCTTCAGTAGAATTGGTCTAGCAGTAGCGTGTTGGACCACAGATCACTACCACCGTGTTCGAATCTTGGTGTGGGCATATCTGAAAGTTGTTTCATCTTTGACCTCGCTTCATTACCTTTGGAGGTCGCTTGGCCCATTTAGCCTACAATGTGCACAAAAGTGGCCGTAAAACACTAATCATCATCATCAGTAGAATTAATTCTATTGAAAAACGTTCTACAGCGTACGGGGAAAATTATTTTTATTTTTCAATATCCTCGTATTGTGTTAACTGATAGATAAAAAAATTGACTGCTATATTAATGTCACTTAATACTGCCTAAAATAGAATGTTTAATAGGCTATCACTTTTGTGCCTCCCTTCATGCACATATTCAATATTGGAATGGGAATAATGTATGCACATTAAAGACATGTCAATTTTTCAGAGATACATGGATTTTTGACTTCTCCATGACCATTTGGACCATATAAGGCTCTGAGAACTCTCATTTGCTCGATCTTGTGCTTAATTCCGTAGTTTTTTCACCTTGATTGACATCCCTATGTGCAACAACTGTAATAAAACTTGTATAATCAAACTAACTATATGGTCTAACTAGATATGTTGCTTGCTGTGTGTTGTCTATATGTGATAAATAAACCAAGTTGACATTAATGTGAGGTAATGTGTTGTATTATAGAGAGGCTGCTAAGCATCCTTGGGAGAAGAAGAAGAATGTGGCTTTTTTTCGTGGATCACGAACCAGCGCAGAGAGAGATCCGCTGATACTGTTGTCAAGAGCAGAACCTGATCTGGCTGATGCTCAGTACACAAAGAATCAGGCATGGAAATCTGACAAGGTATTCATTTATAACCACATGTATGCCATACCTGCAAACCTAATTGTGTGCATACACACACATGCACAGACAGAGAAGGAGGGAGATTTAATGTGTAATCCATGCACATGTTATTATTAATAGTACAGTGTATCCATGTCTCCTTTATTTCAAAAATTATCCTTTATTTTATCATTCTGCTAGGTCTACTTTATTTCCTCCTTTTTGCAAAATCTATTTTGGAAAAAAAGTACATTGTCTCTATTTTTATTGGCTTATTGCCTCATGATTGATTGTGTAATTATATTCAAGTGATTTTTATACTTTGAAATTAAGCTGCTTCTGCAATAAAACACTGGTTGATAAGGGCATATTGTCTGTTCTTCCATTCGTGTCTATTCCCCCACTTGAACTCACCCCTGCTGTGTTTCAGCCACAAATAAATCCTACGACTTGATCTCCTTTATTTTATTTTCAAGTCTGTGGATAAACTGATAATAGTATTGGCATATGTAAAGAAACATGCTTAATTTGTGTTGAAATTGATCAAAGATGATCTTACGTAAATGCTAATATCTGATGTTTGAATTATAATTATATTGATGCTTAATGTTATTCTTAAACGTGTTGTCATGTTGCTACCACAGGATACTCTGGGTGCACCACCTGCCAAAGAAATAAAGTTAGAAGATCACTGTAAATACAAGTAGGTAACAATATAGACAGATGTTTGTATGCACATATTCATCTTTCACTCAATCTTATTACCTCTGAAGGTCACCTTTTCAATTTTAAAGCCTAACATGTGACTATAAAACAACAACATTTAATTTTTCAAGGTTTATTGATGTTTTTTTACTCTATTTTGTTGATTTGTCTGTCTGTTGATGACTGGCCAACTGGATTATTTGTTTAAAAAAAGATTTTTGGATGACTTAATGCTTTAGCACACTTCATATTTATCTTGGGAAATTGATTTCAATAACTGACAGCTTTTCAGCTAATTATAATAGATCTTACAATCAATGTAGTAATGTATTTGTTTACCATAATATGAATGTTCAAGGTCAGTTATTTGTTTTATTGGTATATTTCGTTGATGCAACTTTTAGAATATAGATGTAACATATGGATTCTGTCTCTTATGCCTTCAATAACCTGGAATATTTTCAAAGGTAATCAAGGTTACTCAATGATGATATTCGTAATATCTTTCATCAATAGGTATCTATTTAATTTCCGTGGAGTTGCAGCAAGTTTCCGTTTTAAGCACCTGTTTTTCTGCAAGTCTGTTGTGTTTCATGTTGGTGAAGACTGGCTTGAGTTTTTCTATCCTGCTATGAAACCATGGGTTCATTATATACCTGTTAAACAGGATTTATCTGATCTCAGGTAAATATTCAGTTTAATTTAGATTATTTCCTGTTTTATGTCACTCTCTCTCTCTCTCTCTCTTATATATATATATATATATATATATATATATATATATGACTCTGACTGTTGTCCGTTCCATAAATGATCAAATATAGTTTCTTCTTTCTTGTATTACTGTGAGCAAAATATAGAAAGGTTTCAATACATGCATTTAAAAAGGCTATAAGCTGAATATATAATGTATTGCTGCTAAAACTCTGCCATGTATTTTTATGCTCCATTGCCTAACTGGTACCATGGTTGGTCATAAACCTATACCACCTATGTTCAGATCCTGGCCTAGCTATTGTATATACTCGTTTATATGACTAGAAAATAGTCAATGAATCTGCTAGTCATGAGACTATTGATTGAAAGAAACGTATATCAATGGCTATCTGCACACTAGCATATCCTGTTTCACAGAACTTCACCACTGGCATAGTTATGTTGCATGTCATAATTCATATGTAACAACAGTTCTCATATATATATATATATATATATATATATATATAACTGCAAAATGCCCTGCTACATATCCAGGTAACAAAAACATGTCAAACACTAATTCCCTAATCCAATTAGCTGATGAAATGATAACTGAAAATTAATTTTCTTCATTTCTAAAGTTGGTGTTTTTTTGTCAGGTTCATTTATGAAATTCTTTATGTTGACTTTTAGATGGAATTCACTTAATCCCTTTGTGTGCCAGTTTTGTTGTTATCTGTGTGTCAGCTTGCAGTAATTTTGCACCTCCAGTAATTAACCTTGATGCATGAAAATTATAATTGCCATAATTTCATATGAGGAAGAAAAGAGAAGAAATGAGTGCGTTTTGGGGAACGTTTTTCTATGATAAATGATGGACGACACCTGACTAATAATTGGATTCAGGGTAATTTAGTTTGAAGTCGCCATAAATATAATTTGCTTATAGATGATCACATGTAGTATGTCTGAAAGTTGTTTAATCTATTATTTTGCCTCAATCCATTTAGTTGAGTATGTTTACAAAACTGGCTGTGAAACAGCAACATTTCATATCTGTGCATTTTGGGTCAAACAGGTACAAGAGAACTGGTTCCTCATGCAGGAAGTGTCCATAGATATACAAATAAATTACATGTCCTGTTATTTTGAGTCATATGTCTCATACCCCTGGTAAGGATTAATATCTGGTTAACCAATTACTTATGTCTCAGATACTGTGAATAGTGCACAGCAGTGATACCTGGAAGGTGTTGAAAGCTTATTCCATAAAAGTACCTTCTTATAGACCACCTCTGATAGTACATGGGAACATTTTCCTGGTGACATAGAATGCTCACTGTATTGTACTTAGAAACAGAAACTGACTTCTTCCTTTGACAGTTAAATCACTCCAAATAAAATTAGTTTGTGACTAAGTGTGAAGCATATAATTTAGCTATAATTCAAATAATGTTTATTGGGTATTTTGATGGGCATACATAACTGGGTATCTTGGCAAGCCAACAGCACACCACAGATACATAGGTTTATATATATATATATATATATATATATATATAGTATTGTTCACTTTTAATGTAAAAATTAGAATAACAAATAGTGATACTGATTCTGTAACTGTCACTCTCCCAATTAACTTTCAGTGTAATGCTATTACATGCCACAAATACTGTACAAACATTTTGTTCCGTGTGTGTGTGTGTGTGTGTGCCAAGATTATATAACATTAGACCTGATTCACTACTGATGAGTTTTGTCTGTAGCGGATGATCATATTGAACTGAAAGCAATTTTTTTAAATTAATTTCTTTATAAACCAAGAGATGTAAGGTTTAATGAGAAAATGAGTTCATATCCAGATTGTATTTTTATATAAAGTAAAAGTGACAACAAATATTTAATTTAAACTAATTATTTGTGTCAAAAGTTCTGTAATAACAGCATCAGTAATATCCACAGTTCTACTTCTAGTGCACTATTTCCTTCATTAAAGGCAAGCATACCCATAGTATCCTGGCTAAATTGTTCTGCTGCCAATCTCTAGGTAGTAAGTTAAAATCCAGCTCATACCTGTGCTTCCATAAAGAATTGCCTCTCAGGCCTATGTCATCCCAAATGTGACCAATGCTGAGACGAAACAGATCAAGCAACCAACCAACCAACCACCACTGAAAGCTTGATATGTCAAAGTTTTATAATTTTGAGATGATGGAACATCTGTATATTTTGGTGAATGTATAACCTTTGGTATCGGACTGAAGAATGACTTCACTGACCATTTGATACACATTTAACTTTATAGCATGTCGCCTAAATCTGGTGACATCTAAGTCTGCTGAGATAACATGTATGTCATAGACCAAGAAGAATTCCAATAATCAACAAATGCCTTTCTTGCTGCAACACTGTTGGCAGCTTTGTTACATGTTTGTCAAGATGAGCAAGAAATAAGTTTTTGTTTCAGACAGTAAATATAAAGTACAAGTGATTCAGTTATATGTATTATGTAATTATTCTTTGGCCTCTGTTCCTTTTATTAAGTCACATAACTAGACACTTTGATAAAGTTATGTGATTAATTTTTTTATTGTGATATAATTATGTCTTATGCAAATACATGAAATAAGCATTATTTCTGACTGTTTTTTATCATTCTTGCAGAGAATTAATCGTGTTTGCTCGAGAGAATGATGACACTGTAAAGAAAATTGCTGAAAGGTTTGTATTTCTATTAGATGTATTTATTAACTTCAAATCTATTCTAAATTTACTTCTACAACTATCATTGTAGAAAGTGCTTTAATCACCAGGTATATTCTAAATACTGTTAAACCAAATTTACATTGTTTAACAACTAATACCCTTCTGAGGGATAATAGTAAATAGCATAAATATGTCGCATACAAGAAGAATTAATATGATGTTTAGAATGGTTTCATTCATACCAATCTGGGTCAAAGGTTGAAAGGTAAAATCTAGATGATCACGTGTGCTAAGATACATCCATCAAGCATGAAACAAATTAGATACATATCATTATAGATTTTTGACTTTCCTAAAATGTTATGACTCCTATTACCTTGTTGTTGTTGTTGTTGTTGTTGTTGTTGTTTCATTTTGAGCTGATAAAGAACTGTTTTCTTCCTGAGTTAGAACGCTCTCATTTCTTAATTTACAGAGGTTATGAGTTCATCCGTGATCATCTTCGTATGCAGGATGTCTCATGTTACTGGCAGAGACTGATTGCTCGTTACACAGAGCTATTGACCTGGAAGCCAAGCCTGAACAAGAGTCTGTTTGAGGTGAAACCAAAGCCAAAGAACAAAATGGAGCTTTAATATTGGACACTTTTGTGTCATATACGGGGACCAAAATTTGATGAATTAATCCTTTTTAGTCTTTGTCTCTCTATCTCACACACTCACTCTCTCCTAAAACCAGTGCACTCATTACAAATATCATTTTGGTAGTTGTCAAGTCTTTCTGTTTACACTTCTGGAAGGCACCATTAGACATATTTTGTCTACATTGATGAATTATATATAAACCTATATTTAATTATACTAAACATCATTAAAAATACATTTTCAAAATCATCTTTAACGACCAATTTATTCACATTTAATATTTAAGTTTTGAATTCCACAAAACAGCGTTACCCTTACTAGTGTAATATGTCAAAAACTGGTGACAACAGTAGTAGAGGTTTTGTCATAAAAATTGGTTCCAATTCTAAACTGGGATAGAAACTTCAGTGAATTCTCTTGAAAGTACAATACATTTAGCAAATGTATTTATGATTTTGTTCAGTATTCTGTTATTTCCATCAACTCCTTATAATTATTTAATTATGTGACTGAGCTCGATCAACATATCACCATATTGCAAATTGTGTATGAATATATATATATATATATATATTGTTGTTTTGTGAGCGATGAGATATTTACAAGAACAGTGATAATGATTGATGTGATATTTGGGTTGATGTAATATGACATAATGTGTTTTATACCTTGAAGTATGTTTGTTTTAAAGAGATCTTTGTTTTAAAGCTGCAGTGATTGGAATATTTTCCTATTATGTATTGTGTGGTCAGGATTTTCCATAGCTATCTGTTTGCTGCATGATTAATCTTGTTATTTTGAATCATGTGTAACAATGTTTGGATGGATTATGTCTCACATTGTTCTGTCAGTTTCTAGTATCAGATTATTCATTATTTTGCTATGATGTTGCTTTACTTAACAAGTAATATCATTGTTACTGCAGGGCAGGTTTTTTTTTAGGTGTAATTTTTTAAACACTGAAAGCAGTTTGTTTTATTATCAAACTTGTATTGTGTGTGTCTGTTATACACATCTCACATGTGTTCATTATTATGTGTTCAGAGCAGAGGTTTGCCTAGGTATCTAAATTTAGGGTCTCCAGACTGAAATCCACAGTGTGCAAACACTGGCTGTCAGCAATACTGTATATACTCAGGTATAAGTCGAGGTCAATTTTTAACCTTGTAATTCTTTCCTCGGGCATATGCTCACAGTATAAGTCGAGGTCAAGTATTGGGTTAAGATTCTTCAAAATCTGAATCATTTTTGTCATTCACGAAAAAGCTGACCCAGTCATTTTAAACTCATGGTGTCAGCAAGTGCGTCGTAAATATATCAATATAAATTTCTTCATCAGCAGCAACACACACACACACAGATGGATTTTGCTTTGATGTTATAACTGATAAAAAAAACTTTTCACACCAAACACGCCTGATTATAACTTTAATTGGCAAGTGTTATTAATTAATTGTTTCACAGTACATCTGGAGGTGCTAGATCTAGTAGGTAACAGCGCGTGACTATGAAGTATTATTATATGGGACGATTTTATTCCGACTCTGGCGCTTATTGGGTTGAATCCTATAGTGTTGTGTGCCAAGGATGGCCGAAAACATCTTTCCTTCAGCTGGTATGAAATATGACGCACATATAACTCGAGGTGCTTCTGGGAACTCCCTTTTCCCTACCCAAAAAATCGACTTATACGCAAGTATATACGGTGCTCGCTGGCTGGCTAAGCCTCTGCTTCAGACATCAGAATATACATTCCAGTAAGGTGGATATCATCCATAAATATCGACATTTCTGTGAAGTAGCGGATTCTCACTTTTTCTTACAGAATATATTAAAATCCTTGAATTGTTTGGTGATGCCCCCTTACTGAACATTATCTAGCAAATGATTCCCTATCCCTAAGTATAGCAGCTTCCAATTTAGTTAATTTGACTGATTCTTCAATTATATGAGATGTTTGTGAATATATCGGCATAATTTTTCTTGGAATTCTTTTTGTATAATGTCAATATCATACAAGAGGTGCAATCATGATGTCAGTATCATACAAGAGGTGCAATCATGATTATGCGTGCTTCTTAAACATGCCTTTTGTTCAGTCACCAGCTGTGATGTTTTTGCTATGTGTAAAAAGATGACCTTGATCTCACATTAGATGGTGAACTGTTATCATATATTACAATTAATATAAATGAATGGATATGTAAATTTTGTATACTTATATGTTCAAACTTAAATATCAATTCCCATTTCAGGTATGTATGTTGACCTACTTAATTAAGCATTATTTCACTCATCTACATATTGATAGTAGAAAAGTCAAGTTAGGACGCGTTATTTTTATCCTTTAGAAGATATGTGAATCCCTAACTCCGTAAAATGTCAATACTTATGAATAATCCGGTATGAACTTTTTTGATTGTGCAAACAGCCGGTTGTCTGACTGACAGAGCTGTAGTGATCAGCCGTTACTGCTGATATTTATATGATAATCGAGAACCTTCCTGTTTTGTGGTGGAGCATATGTACACAAATATATTGTTAAATTATCACCAGTGTACCATTAATATAGTCCCATTATAATGTTGACTTTTCACAATTATGTTGTCAGCTAAACACCATTAGAATTCTAAACTGTCTGTTGTTTAATTCTATTGTAACGTTAACTTATTGCCGTTACACAGTTCTTTAAAATTGTTCAATACCATCAATATAACACCTTTTTAATGATACTTTATCACCAGAAAATGCATCTTAGTTAAACGGAATTCCTATCTCCTTTAAATTATTAACATATTACTCCCGCGATGATAAAATATTGTCTTTGTGATACTTACTAACAGACGTCGAACATCAGTTTGTCGTACGAGTCTAAGTGAAAGAATCACAGTTTTCGACAGTGCCGTGAAAGTGTGAATAAGTAGAATCGACTATAATGTTGTATAGAAATTGTTTGGTAATTTCGCAGTGGTTATATTTTAGATACACTTTACATTATAATCAAGATGGCGTTTCATTCTAAGCCTCACCCGGTGTGATATTTGATTTAGGGGATAAACGAACGTATCGGGGACAATGCGGTATACTTCACGGGCGTGTGTTATTTATAGAGAGCTAAATGTTACAATTGAATATTTGTCATAGTAAAATGGCGCCTAGTTTATATACACTTTTACGTGGTAATAATGTTTGTTATTGTATCACCGGTGCTTATGCAGATGTTGCTCACCAGAATGTTTTCGCTTTTCTAAATAAATGCTAAACAGTAGCGCCTTCACATTAACGTTGTTCGTTCGACGTCTTTCGTTTGTTTTAATATTACCTATTGTGGTCCTCCGGTGAATAGTCTATGTGTTGTATACGGAGATTATAAGCTCTTTTACTGTTAGATAAATATGTAGGTTCATTCTGAGCCAGTAATCACTGACACGGCAACTAAATATCGGCACCTTTTAATGAAATCAATATAAACTTACTAGGACAATAATTCCATTTTATTCAACAGAACGAGAGTTATATTTTCTAAACGTAAATAGGGGTTTCCATTTTGACCAATACCAGTGGATTGTGAGTGGGCGGGTCGAAATCCAGAATGTCCAGAAATTACTGGCCGCATCCGGAATTAATGTAACTTGGTATTTTGTAAAGAAACAACTAAATTGAAGGACACAAAAGGGTCGGGTTAATGACCGTACAGTGTGGTGCCAGAAAACTGATCTTGGAGCTGAGGGAACGGCGCTACGAGAACCGTCTGGAGATTCTGGAACTAGGCTCACTAAGGTATCGGCGATATCGTTAGCACATAACAGAAACGTAAAAGATCCCATTGTGACAGCTAGAGAGGTATACCCATCGATTTTCAGAATTGCGACGAAAACAGCAACGGCGTAGGCTATCGGCTAAAGATGTACAAAGAAAGGATATGGACCAAGTAAAGCAACGAAATTTCACACTGATAAAGATGGTTGATGCATCGAACAGTTTTTATGTTTATATGATTTTGATGCATTTATTACCTATGACCGGCCATTGTTTACTCGATGTCTTGACAAGGTGGAAATTTTGATTTACTCTCGAAGCCGCACTGAAAACCAGTTTATGGTGTCAAGCTAATCCGGAAATGGAATCGAACACATGCAACTATAATTCCATAACGCCAAATGACATAATTTGTGCTATTAACGGCAATAAATTAATCCTTCATCCGGAATAAAGCTAAGAAAGCTGCTAAGAGAATTAGTAAGTCTGAGTTACGCTGATTTAACCGAATACCCCTTCCTCATTATAGTTTATTATCATGGACATACGGTCCATCCTTGTTTCTGTTCTAGAATTTGGTACGGTTATCAAGGTACAGTTGAAGCTATCAAAGCATTTGAATTACACCTGCTTACGGTGAGTGGCAAATCATTTCACAGGCTCAATTCTCCGGCAATTATGGAAGATCCACTATCTAATGTCAGACCACGTGTCTCCGACAAGATTATGGCTTAATATTTGGATCTCCGACTTCACATTTAGTGTATTTGTTTGCCGTAGCAATGTAAATGCAGATATTATATATATATATATATATATACTGTGGCATGTCCATTCCGAGATGAATGCCCAAATCTCAAGACTCCTTAATTAATACATATTTACCTGAGATGTCCTCTCGACTTTGTCTCCATATATATATATATATATATATATATATGTTACAGTTAATCTGTATAGTCAGGTAATATGTATATTACCTGACTTTCCGGTACTGCGTATTAAATTTCAGTTAACAATACGAGTATTACCTGAATATTTCAGGTAATACTAACGTACATATTACCTGATTATACAGATTAACTGCAACATATATACCCATCGCAATGAATACCTTCAATTGTTATCACAGACAAAACTAATAAAGTTAAATGAAAAACGGATTATTATAATTCTATGTACTTTCATTTACCCCGCTAGATTAAATTTTCTATGTAGCCTCACTGATAGTGGCACATTTTCTCAACTCTTGTCATTTGTCCACAGTTTTGAGTTTTAAGAGAACAACTGATCACTCCAATGTTGAACATTAGACATTAGAATTCTACGGGGATTCATTACACATAAAACATCGTTCTCCGCTCAACTGCCAATAGATCATTAAAATTGTTTTGTCTATAATTATATCTGACACTTCGTAACAAGTTTGGAATATATTATATAATTATTAATACAATCGAACCTGTCCCAAGCTGCACCTGTCTGGAAGCGCCACATGCTAAAGAACGCCACTTTACCTAACTCCGGAGACAGCCGCTCAATATATATGTATATGTTTAATTATTAATCAAACCCACACAAATATTGATTAATTGTACCCATGAAGCACTGGCTCAGTTTTCAGTGCCCATGGAACCCCAGGTATTTTATGTAATCATTAAATTACAGGGCATAATGTATTAGCGTTATAATGTAATTTGAGATAAACTTTGAACCTACTGGTGATGAATTAATTAGTTTCAAACTTCTGTAAATTCTTTAACTTAAAAAAATAGTGGTTGAATTCCATATTAATGCCATTAAAATATTGACACCAAAATGCAACTGTCACATTAGATCACAGTATTTTGATAAAATAGGCTAATTCACATATGAATTATACCCTTTATTAGACTATAACGGAAGCCTTTTTATTGCATATTAGTAGCAATGGTGAGAACCTACAAGAGGAACATTGAGCGCGCCATTACGCCAGAGGAGGACATGAGAAGGGCTGTTCACCAAGTACTGGTTGACGGGGAAATACTGCTTGTGTTGTTAGGGACATGAACATTTCACGAGCTACTTCACATTGATATGTAAAAAAAATGAATGATAGTCCACTTGGAACATTCAAGGCAAATTTTAATTGCCGCCAAATCTTCAGCAAATATGATGAAACAGAACTAACCCAGTACCTGATGACATCAGCAAAAATGTACCATGGACTATTTCCAAAACATGTAAGGCGAATTGAATTTCAGTTGGCTATGAGAAATGTTGATAAAGATAGCATTCCACCGTCATGGCTGAAGACTGAGGAAGCGGGAAAAGAATAGCTATGCGGTTTTCTTAAGCGCAACGGTTGTCAAATTCTTGAACCAGTGATGACACATTATAAGTTTAGTCCATAAAGAATCTTTAACCTTGACAAGACGGGTTTAACGATAGTGTCAGATAGAGTAATAGCACCAACTGGCATAAAACAAACAGGATATGTCACTTCTGAAGAAAGAGGGGGACTGCTAACTATGTGTGCCTGCGTCAATGCTTTTGGAAATAGCATCCCTCCAATATTTGTATTTCCTAGGGTACATTTTCGTAAATTCACGCTAAAGGATACACCAATAGGATCAATCGGAGCAACACATAAGTCTGGCTGGATGGCCAAAGAAATGTTTGTAACCTTTATGGAGCACTTTGTCCGCTATTCCATTTTTTCAAAAGAGAAGCCCGTCGTTAGTTTGATGGACAACCACGACACGCATGTGAGCATTGCCGCAGTGGATTTGCGCAGAGAGAAAGGAATCATTATACTCACACTACCCCCACATTGCAGTCATAAATTGCAGATACTTGACCGTACAGTATTTACTCAACTTAAGCGCTATTACAACGCTGCTTGCATAAGATGTATGCTAAATCATCCAGGTGAATTGATCACTATATATACAGTGAGCTCCGATTGTCTAGCGGTTAAGCACCCGGTACTTGGTGCCAAGGATCACAGGTTCGATCCCAGCAAGAAGTCGAAATCTTTCCAGAGATTAAATTTCTCGGCTCACAACATCGTGGGTGTATGACCACGTTAAATGGCGCTGCCGTCTCCACTGAATTATTAAAAATAAAGAGGGATGTTAAAGACCCACTGAGGACGCAAAGCGCTCAGGCAGTAACCACCCTCAGGGTATTTCGGCTCCATCTTTCCGTACTGCTCCCCCGTGAGTGGTGGGGGAGGAGGTTTCTCAATCAATCCAACATTGAGGCTGTGCCGAATAAGCGATCGCCTGTGGTTTCTCCCCGAAAAACAAATCAACCAATCACTCAATCACTGTATATAAAGTTGGTGAATTACTAGGTATTGCACACCCTAAGGCGTTTGTCCTAGAAACAATCCAATCTGGGTTCCGTATCAGCGGATGTTACCGTTTGAACAGGGACATCTTCACAGATGATGAGTTTTTGATATGTTCCATTACTGACCAGCCAGTACCAATGGTAAATCCACAGCCAGAGGCCAATGAGCAACCAACACTAGACGATGGCCAGCAGTCAGCACTGAATGAACAGATAAGTCTAGACGTTACACAACAGCCAGAGACAAATGGAAAACCAACGACAGAGATCAACCAGCAGCCAGCACCAAATGAACAGCTAGGTCCAGAGGTTACGCAACATCTCAAGACAAACGAGCAGCCAGAAACCAATGAGCAGCTAGCGCCAGAGATCGGGCAAGAGCCATCACCAAACGAACAACTGTCTCCAGACAATAAACGAGAAGTCAATGAACAGTTCACACCGGGCAAAATCAAAGAAACAATTCAGTTAGAACTTGCAATTCATGAAGTACAGCATATACTTTAGAAAATTTACCAATCCAGGATGCCAAACCTCACTTCTCACCAACTGACATCGTTCTTTATCCAAAAGCCTAGCAAAAAAGCATGATCCTGGACGGAAGTGAGCATCATCGCGCATCCTGACCGACGCTCCAGAAAAAAGATACCCTTTATGCTCAGTTGGCCTTAACAACTAAGAAGAAAAAGCCAACAGGGAAAAAGAGAAAACTGAATTTCATTGAACGGATAGTACATAACACAACGAAAACCAAAACCAAAATGAACTCCAGTACAGGATTTAGAGCCTAACGCAGATTTTGACTTTGATAAAGCAACTAGAATAGATGATTCTGAGAATAAACATTATGTAGATGATTTCGATATTTCCTACCTTTCTATTGGCCAATATATATCATTGTGCTATGAAATATCAGATTGTGCACTATATTGGCAAAGTGGTGGGACATTCGGGTGAGGAGTTTGAGGTCAAGTTTATGCATTGCAAAAAAATCCCAGATGATTATGACATCAAAGGATATTATCAAACGTTTACCCAAATTTGCTCTCTCAAGTGGTACAGCAAGAGCGAGAAAAGTGTAGATGTTTTTCCTGTGACATATGCAAGTACAATCCGAAATAATGTCAGTTGTCTATTGTTATTTAAGATACTTATTTAGAATGATAATATTATATTATGTTAAATAAATAAGTTTCTTGTGCATTTTAACGTTATTTATTTATGCTTCTTCCTTTCATTGATAGTTTAATTAGCTCAGTTTTATTACTCTACACATCTAAGGCAAACATGCATTGGTCATACATGCAATAAATATACTTAACATATCTAATAGTCCATGGTACTCCTGGCCGGGGTGCCATGGGCATTCTTTATGTAGGCAAAAATATCAGTTTTTAGGAAAACCTTTCATGACCTGACTCTCTGACACAATGTTACATATGTATATTTAAGCCTCCATATTCGAAACAAGATTCAGTCAGTAAAGCTGAGAGTCATTGATAGAGGTTCCATTAAGTACCCATGGTGCCCCGGTTTCCTCTATATATGGTCCAAGAAGCCTGTTTCCCCTAGTAGAATGTTTTTATTAGTACAGACTTCAACTCAGTATACAATTATAACGTGACATTTTCTTATTTTGATTGTGATATTTTCAATAAAGCGACATACATACATCATCCAGTAATTACTTAATAACAAACAAAAACTTATAGGAAATATAAGTTATTTTCGTCTGCCATAAAAAGGTAAATATGTGTTACTTCATGAAAATCATAAGATATGGGTATTCATCTCGGGCTGGATATATATATATATATATATATATATATATATATATATATATATATATATCAGTGGTAAATAACCGCCACTGTATGTAACAGCTATTGTATTATTTCGTAATAATCTGATTATTCGAAGAACGCTAAAACGATCCGGACTCATCCATACACTAATACTAATTATCATATCAGTAACTGCTGATTTGAGGTTTTTATGGTAATGTTTATAGGTGATCGTCAGCAAAAGGCTTATTAATTAATCATTGTTTTATGTTAAAACAATCCTATATCACACACACACACACACACACATTTTATTTTTAGATTAATGTATGTATAGTTGTATTTGTATTTAGATTTATAGAGGTAGGTCTCGAAGGATGTTTAGATATGTTGATGCTCTGTGCCTGTTGCCTCTTACTATGTACCCTAAAACGCACATTGCCCATGCCAGACATCTTATCTATTTCCATCCATATTCCTTATTACACAAATGTAAGAAAGTTATGTCGTTATTACAACATGTTTGAGTTTATTAGCTTTGTTATGTATAATGTAGAATCTATATTGTTGTCCTCTTATGTGGTCTGGCGAAACGACCTATTAATTCATACAATGCTGATTGATGGATTTATACTCCTGGAGTCGTTTGTTACTCCGGCAGGCATCTCCATGAGTATTAAGCTGCGGACAGAGTTTTTTTCCCCATATTATGAATAATTAGGTTACACTGATATATGAAATTTGTTAAATGTATAGCTATTATAATCGCGACGTGTCATTCGCAGTATGGGAGATCTGCCAGAAATACGCTGTTCTCGACCATGGGTCAAATAGATCAAGTGGATAGGCGCTTTAATTTAGATCCCACCACACCTAACTGCATATACTTAGGGACGCTGAATTAGGCGTGAATGAACGTTCACTTTGTGATGAACGGAAACGTATGAGGGTTAGCTGTTAAGTTCGAGTAAATCATAGTATTTACTCAGGTTTGAGACGATATTTCGTTCTAGTCTAATAATAATCCATTGTGCGGTATTGCTACTTTGTTTTTATTTTAGTTTAATCGATTCAATGAGTCAATACTGAGTTAGTGTACATTCTCTTTGTTATGAACAAACTCTAATGTTTGTTAACACGCTGAGGGTATATAAAAGGCTTACATTTTCAGTTAGGTTAGAGAAGAACTTCGACGCCAGACCAGTCGGACGTGTATTGATATACATGGTTCATATAGGTAGGATTTATTCAGTTATTCGAACCCAGAATAAAGCTGAGGTCAGCATCTGAGGTGTCGAAATGCTTTATATACAGGTTTCTTTTGGACCACAGAAAATTACTGTTGAATGTAAACTGTGGTGTCAAAATAGTTTATAATATGTATGTAACAAGTCACCATTGAACCACACGCACGTGTTGGTTGCTGCGAGCTGTGGTATCAAATGGTTTTTTACGTGCTTCCGCTTTTTGTACGTAGCCTGCATGTAGCCGCTAAAAGTGAATTAGCTGGTTCCCACAGGCTGATGAGTAGACCAGACACATGCTTAGGTATACGCACACATTTATCAATATGTGGAGGTATTGAACATTTTATTTTTAGATTAATGTATGTATAGTTGTATTTAGATTTATGGAGGTAGGTTTCGAAGGATGTTTAGATATGTTGATGCTCTGCCTGTTGCCTCTTTATATGTACCCTAAAACACACACACACATGCACGCGCACGCACACACACAGAAACAGATACACACAAACATACGATTGAAAAATATATAGAAAATATATAGAACGGCAATTCCGCCATAACGGTCTGCTAAAGCGCCGATGTAAATTGTTATAATATTGACGAGTAGGTCATAGCATTTATTGGATTTGTATGTTTATGAGGTATTTGACCCTCCAGCAAATATCACAAGGCATATTATGCTGCGGTTGAGAAAGTGCCGTTTTCTATGCGTGGAGACTATATTTCCCAGTCCCCGCATTCAAGAAAAGTTGATCTAGAGCTGTATATTCCATGTACTATTTACCTGTATATATAGTTCACCTTGGTTGTATGTGGGAATATAATTATCTTTCCTAGGTCCAGTTATGTCTAGTGTGCACTATGACATTCAAGATTAACTCTAATCTGCTTGTCATAAATAACATTTAAGAGCTACAATAGTTAGAATAGCAGACGTTAAGTCAGGTTTGAAAATGATAACATAGTTCAAACAGTATCAAAGATATGACGCGCTATTACGGTCTGCTTCAGCGCAGATGTCAGTCTTTTAATAGTAATTAAGATAAACAGTTTTAATAGTAATCGCTTCATGACGCCTGCCCGTTTTAAAACTGATCTTTGAAGTGACAATTGGGTTATATAGTTTATATTGTATTGCTTTGAAGAAAGATACAGCAATTGAAAAATAGCTATAAATAGGGCTGCTTAGATAATTAAGCTAAACATTCTCACTACTGCCGTGATCTGACTTGGGTGTTCTACTCTCAAACTCCACGGCTGTAGGTGATTTGCATTTTGATTTTGCTTGGCGGCTTAGGGACTGGTGAGACATTACACATGTCTCAGCAAGAAAAGTCGCCACTCTGGATTCAGTCCCCTGAAGAAACGTCCAGAGTTTGAATTCACGGTTCGATATTCTCTGTGCCTGTGCCTTATTATACACAGCTAAAGCACGCACACGCACACACGCGCACACACACACACACACACACATATATATATACATATACATATACACAGACACACACACAACAACGTAACCAGTTTCGGGCGGCGTATAACGACTTTTTTTTGCCAGAGAATACTCTCATTAATATTCATGACACAGAGTTACTTGTCCATAAACTGAACTGGTTGGTTATATCTAGGTCAGATTTGTTTAGGTTAAAGATCGTCGAAGTAGTATCAATGAACGGTAAACAACGGTGTTATTTATAGTGTAACCTTTACAATGGGTTATATATCACTGAATAGTTTGCAAGTGAGAAAGACATCGACACTGAGTCACAATCCGTTGTCAGATCTCATCCCAAAATGTCGATCATAGTTATAGATAGTAGACCCCCCGCCCCCCGCCTTTATATATGCTGGACAAGTATCTATCAGTAACCGTTTATTAAATACGAGATATATTTAATACCTCTTAAATACGGCGCCTTCTATTATATATTTAATATAGATATATTTATTATTATTATCATCATCATCATTATTAAAGGTATTTTCGGGGGAAGTATGAAGATCACTCTTCGGGGATTTATTTGAACTTAATTAATATCCCAGTAGTATATATTAGTACAGGTGACTATTTTGTAAATTCGTTACTTTTATTCTTTCAACATCACCATAGACCTCTCTTTTCTTCTACAACTTTACACTTATATAAATTACAATACCGACAATACAATACCCTGATTGACCAATCATATTACGTGAAACACTGAACACTGTAAATTGTCCTATCGGACCTATTGCTTATATTACTTACTATACACACGCAATACTCGACACCCGTTCATTCAAAATAATTGAATATAAGACTGCATTCTCTCTAATCACATACAGCTACAACGCTTCTTATAAGAGTTGGATCAGGTAACCCTGTTCTGATACGCTGTACAGTATTATTACCACTGCACATATCTCAACTCCCAAGGGAGCATTCAACATATGCTGGCATTAAAGACACAACGCGTTATTCGCACACATATCTATCACGTCCTGTCGTGTTCCAATTTTTATGGATGACTGAACCAGTCGCCACATGACAACATTGCAGCCCCCGGAGCCTCGAACCCGCGACCCTTCGGCTACAAGTCCTACGCTCTAACTAGCTGTACTATCATGGCTCAACAATGTAACCTCATGGTCAACGATAATATTTTACGTAATAATATTTTGCATTAAAATAAGCAGTAAATGCATCGCAATAGAAGAAAGTTATGTACGAATGTTAGTTTTGTTGTGACGTAAGTTCATGTGTTGCGTACGAGGTCATTATTTGGGATGCTGAAGGAATTTAACATTAATATACTGGATACAGTGGATAGTGAGAAACTATCATCTTGCAAATGTTTATACTTTTTTAAAGAATTCACTAGTGAACGCTTTAACATTTCATATATACATGCGTGTGTGTGTGTGGTTGTGTGTGAAGTGGAAATCAAAGGTTATTTACTAGTCGAGATAGGCGGGGGTCACCTTTTCAAATGAATGACCATTAGAGCTGGGTTCATAGGTAAGTACTGACTGACCTTGGTATATCAGCCGCTTGCCACGTGACATGGTGGTAGTCACATGACTATATACCTTATCACGTTTTTGTACCTCTTACTCTGCCTCTGTGACGATATATATAAATAGCTCCGGCTACTGTGTGTCGCTTTTAGCTCCCCGTCGGATAAGTATAGAATCTATAAGATAAGAATGTTACTGTTTAAGGGAAGACGAGTCGTGTTACCTGGAGGAGAGGTGAGGCCAGCCTCTATTAGAGTATCCGGAGGTAAAATTATCGACATTGTTAATGGGTATATACCGGGAGAGCAGGAGACTGACTACGAGAAGGTTAGTTCTTGATGGTATAAACGGGTGGGTACACACACACACACAGACAGACAGACACTATAAGTCACGGATTGTGCGTTAGAAATCTGAGCCTAGCAACCATATAATATCTTGTGTGCACGTCCTGTCAAAAACAACACCCATACAGCAGTTGACAAACAAACATCAGGATGATACACCTAACCAACAAGGGCAAAGGTTTGTGGTAAACAGCCGAATAATTCGGACAACCAGATAATGGCAAATAAATACTAACTAAGTACCTTTGTATATAATCAAAACATAGTTGTTAAACATAAAATATCGTAACATTCAACTAATATTATTTAATTTTTTATTTTTAGATTTTACGTTATGACTCAGTCTTCGGGTGGCGGTTATTTCTGAGAGAGAGAGATGGTGGGGGGATTACAAAACTACTCAATTAATAACGAGTAAATAAGTGCTTTACTTGGCATCGGATGTATGGCCCGAGTGATCCCCACAAACATCCAACTCATTTGAGTATTAATGAGATTCGAACAACGACCTGAAGATTAACAGCCCGATACACTAACCACTGTGCTGTTTAAGCGCCTTACTCAATAAGTAAACATACAAGTATAGTATCAATGTCTAAACTTGACACAGGTGATCTGTTTATCGTGTCATCATTAGAGAATTGACCTAAATTCGTTGTCTTCTTTTGTTCACCGCTGACATAGATAATAGACTGATATCAGATAACAGGAGTAAAACGATGTTTGATTTTCTCATGTAATCCCTATCACCGACTTTATTGAAGTTATATGTGTATCACGGCGAAATAACGAAGCCAATGAGTAGCCATAACACAACATGTCTGGTTACCTGACGTGTACTTTGATCTTTATTGATATGTTTATATACTAATAACATCTGTAGCATTATGTCACTGGAAAGCCGAAGGTTGGCTTGGGATTATTTCAGGGCACAATCCAGCCAGCCCAAATGAAGATGATGAAGATGACGATGATGATGATGATATATAATAATAGTAATAATAATAATAATTGTTGTTGTTTCGTTCTATAGACAGATTTTCAACCGTAGATTAAGAACTAAAGCACTTTTCAAAACTGTCACTGTTTTTATTGATTATAGCAACCTACAATCTGAGAAGGATTGAATACATGTCCCTCCCTCTCCCCTCTCCGTGTTTTAGGATATACGTATATGGTGGCACTAGCTCAGAACACCAAACCCTATATATCGTTTAAAACCTATACCTCCATTAACCTATACATAATTAAACCAATACATAGTTGAATTTAAGCATACAAAAAATCTATACACACGTAGGCCTATATATGGCTGGGCTACTCATCAGCCTGTGGGTCACAGATGATCAGCTTTTCGCACGTGACAAATATGTCACGCCTACATGGATGCGGTTGATGTAGGCTACGGACAAAAAGCGGAAGCAAACAAAAAGTACCACAGTCTACATATAGCAGTAATTTGCTGTGGCTCATAAAAACATTTCGATACCACAGATCCTGAACGCAGCTCCATTCTGGGTTCGAATAGTTAAACAAATCCTACCTAAATAAACCATACGGACAGAGGTCCGATAGATTCGGGGTCGCCAAGTTGTTGTGTGAGCGGGGTGAAATGTTATGGGTTCTCGATCAGGATGATAATTTGTGCCTTTTATGAGCTCTCGGCGCGTCAACCAACATAACAGTTTCAGTTGAACACATGATAACGTTGTGTCGTGTGCACTACCTATATATGGAAGCAGTGAAGTAACAAAGTAGAAATACTGCACAATGGATTATTACTAGGACGAAATATCGTCTGAAACCTGAGTAAATACTATGAATTACTCGAACCTAACAGCTAATCCTGATCATACGTTTCCATTCATCACTAAGTGAACGTTCATCCACGCTGTTGTTTTGTTAAATAGACAGATTTTCAACCATAAATTAAGAACTAAAGCACCTTTCAAAATGTCGCTCTTTTTATAGACTTGTAACCTACAGCAGAATTGAATACGTGCCACCTCCCCCTTCTCTCTATGTGTGTATGAGTGTGTGTGTGTGTGTGTGTGTGTGTGTCAATGTAGACAACTGAGATTAATAACATTAACAGTACAAGGCGCCATTTTGCATTTTACATGAGTGATTGAGTTATAAGATTTTAACCCTCCATGCTTCATGTTTGTTAACTATTTCAGTATTAGGACTTTTAACATTTAACCCGAGTGCAATAAAGTTTAGGGGTATAAAAATTCCATTACTGGCAATGTTATCTCAGTGTCTCGCACTAAATTAATGGTGAACCTTTTCAAGCCAACATACGTCATAAGTAAACTACAATCGTTGTTAATTGGTGCACTTCCCATGTTCTTAAATGAACATTATATGAGTGATTCTTAAATTGATGAATGTCAAACCTTAGGTGCAGATACATAATCTACATCGTTGTGATTATTGCTTTACAGAGTTTATGACACTTAAACTCTGATACTGTATTTGACATTTTAGACTCATTCGACTACGTTGACATCATATTGTTCATCATACGATCAGAACGTAGATAATAATTATATCTAACATTTTACAGATTATAGATGCTGGCGATTATTTATTAATGCCGGGGGTAGTAGACTCTCACGTACACGTTAACGAACCAGGGCGCACCCCATGGGAGGGGTACGACACTGCTACAAAGGCCGGTGCCGCTGGTGGCATAACCACTATTGTTGACATGCCGCTGTAAGTACCAATTCATAACGGTCATATATCATTTGGAAAGCAATCAAGCTGCATTATCTCTACGTTTTGTTTTTGAACTGTAATATAAATGGTTACATTCGCGATAATTAATGCTACGTGGATGTATGAAATGGATGACTACTTCTAAAATGATCATTTCAGTTTTTGAGCTTTAAACATTCTTGGATGGTTGAAAAATAGTACTTTTGGGACATAAACAATTTAAAACGCGAAACATGTAAAATCAGACAATATTATTTTTGTGTCGTTATTGGTGTTGTTGTTTTTGCTGTTGTTCTTGTTGTTCCATGTTCTGGCCTGTGATTTTGGAAAACTACACCAGAGAATCTTTTAAATGGTCGCCATAAATAGTTAGTTAAAATATAATCACGTATTCGTTCTTTGGGACTACTGGTTACTCAGAAGTAGCACATCTATGAACAATAAATTGTTATAATTATGGAGATTATAAATAAAATGCAGTTCAAATATTTTCACAGAAATTCACTTCCATCCACGACTTCGTCAGTAGCTTTTAAGACAAAGATTGAAGCTGCTCAGGGAAAACTCAATGTCGATGTTGGTTTCTGGGGAGGCGTGGTCCCGGGCAACCAAGTAAGTATACTATAGATGGCAATTTCTAGTCGGATTAAGAACTACTTGACTGATAAAGGTATTTGATAGATGGATCGCTAACAACAAATCTGTTTAATGAGCCGGATCAAATAAGTAACCCGACTAAATGACAATTAAATATCTCTGTTGGGTTCACTTCATTCGCATTACAATCTGAATATTTCTGTTTTATTTCAATTATAAATATAGCAAACCTAATCTACTTGCGACAATCGGATGTCTTATCTATTGTAACCATTTATGTACGTTTCACTGTTTGTATGCTATGCTTAATATATGAACTAGAGAAATTCCTCTGCTTAAATCTAATATTACAACTTTTGTTGATATCTTCGCGCGAAGTCAGAACTAAGCCAGATGCTGGCACAAGGAGTGTGCGGCTTCAAGTGTTTTATGATTGATAGTGGAGTGGATGAGTTTCCTTATGTTACTGAAGCCGACATCAGAGGCGCACTAGAAAAGCTTCGAGGAACCGATGGCAGACTTCTGGTAAGATGGCCAACAGACATATATTTAAACAAAACAAAACAAACAGTCTATTCTATATTTAAGAAATTTATTTCTCCCACACTCCACTCGTGGGTTTTCTTATTCTATTATGCCTTGTCCACGCAGTGGGTATGTTGTTTTTATATATTGTCTTATATAATTTAGTGGGCGACTATTCAATTTATTTAATTTGTCACTAACAATACGCTTGTTTTCTTCCATCTCTCAGTTCCACGCTGAAGTGGACCTTCCAGTGCCAGGAACAGGTAAAAGCTTCCGTAATATTAATAAACAATTTTATGTTTGTAAACTTGCAATCAGATCGTTATGGGGTTTTGGGGTCCATTCATGACGTAAGAACACCTAGAATCAGAATTTAGGGAGTCAGCCATTAATAGAGAATTACGCAAAAGTCATGTAGGGTGATAGTTTCAGTTCCACCTAAGTTCTTTGTATTAAAGATTTGAATAGTGAATTATCTATAAACTTATAATTAATAAACGATAATAAATGCATATATTGATGAGAAATGCTAAAATTGATAAAGCTTGTAAAAGTGAAACAAAGCCTTTTAAATATAGTTTGTAATGTTTAAACAGATGTTCGCCTCATGTTCGATTTTAATCTATATATTTAATATTTAGTTTTATTTACAGAGGAAAATGATCCTAAGAAATATAAAACATTTCTCGATTCCCGACCAGACTCATGGGAAGTAGAAGCTATTGACAGAGTGTGTAAATTGTGTTTGGAATATGGGTAAGTGCAATGTCAATTTGATTAGCCACATCTTCCTGGGTTATATATGCCAATCAAAGTGGAATTAACTATAAAAGAAAACAAAACATCGACACTTTAGGTAAGAATATATTACTTCAATGTTTACACTGTAACAATTACCAACATTTTCTTCCGGAAGTATTTCATTAGATATCAACACAATGAAAACATGTGCGTTTCAATCATAACTCTTCCTTCCACTTATATATTAGTACTTCGTATACCAACTTGTCTCCTGTCTATCAAAATAATTAAGTGAAATATAGATTATATCTTTATATCAAGTGGTACGACAACTACCAATTGACACCTATCAATTATTTTCTGTAACCGTCTCATACAAACTGTTTATAATCGTCGGTATTATGATGATACGATTCCAGCGTGCCATGCCATATTGTTCACCTCTCAGCTGCCGGCGCACTTCCTCTCGTACAGAAAGCGAAGGAAGCAGGAGCGAGGTTAACGATAGAAACAACGCACCATTACTTAACACTGGCTGCTGAGGATATTCCAGATGGCGCCACCGAATACAAATGCTGTCCACCGATTAGAAGCAAAGAGAATCAGGTAATCCTCCTCTAACTTTTATTAGATTACAACAAGAAACTGTTTTAAGAATAATCATCTACTATATCCATAGAGATTGTCGGTACTGTTGAAACTTGTGTAATCTATCGATGTTCGAATGTTTAGAGACGTCTGTGGGAAGCCGTTAGAAGTGGTTTAATAGATATGGTAGTTAGTGACCATTCTCCATGTACAGCTGACCTCAAACTGCTCGATAAGGGAGACTTTATGAAAGCCTGGGGTGGCATCGCATCTGTCCAATTTGGTGAGGCTCACTCCCTTTATTATAGTCTATAATATCTAGTGTTTACCATTTATAAATGTTTGGTCACTGTGTTGTTGTTGTTGTTGTTGGTGGTGGTGGTGTTGGTGTAACTTTTGTTGTTGTCGATTGCTTTCTGGATTTGATAGATTGAAAAAAGGGGAATATAATATTTAAATTGAAGTATATAAAACCACACTTCTATACAAGTCTTTAATGCATTTATGAAGTCAAGGTACAAACAATACATGCTTTACTCGACCAAAGTATAGCATAGCACTGATAATTCGAATTGGTTTTTTAAAACCCGCTTTCAGTATATGTATAAAATTGTGTTGTTTAAAAAATAACGCAGTTTATGTGTACTTTGAATTAACAGGTTTACCTTTGTTTTGGACTGGATGTAAACAATACGACCTTAACCTATCTCACGTCATAACTTGTTTATGTGAGGCCCCCGCCAAGTTGGCGGGTCTTCAAAAGAGGAAGGGACAGATTGCTGTTGGCATGGATGCCGATTTCGTTATATGGAATCCAGATGATTACACAACGGTAAGAATAAATTTTCACTTGGAAAACCATTCAGATAGTGGCTTAGACGGTTACGATAAAACCTTCATCATCAAGGGTACCGATGTTTAACTCGTATGACTTCATTTATCTAATAGTCAGTGGGGGCGCCTCGGTGGTCTAGTTGGTAGCGCGTTGGACCAGAGATCACTACCACCTGAGTTCGAATCTCGGCGTGGGCATATCTGAAGGGTGTTTCATCTTTGACTTCGCTTCATTGCCTTCGAAGGTAGCTCGTCTCAATTAGCCTGCAATATGCACAAAAGTGGCCGTAACACATCAATCATCATCAGCATCATCATCATCATCATTTTTCTAATAGTGCGAAACGACGACGAAATATATGGTTGAAGTTAATGAGGTGTAAACAAATGATATAATTTATTGTTGGATTCATCACAATACTAGAAATAATGTTAAAATACGATACAAATTAGCTGCTTTAAAACTTCGATAAAACGAAAATTCATAACATGGAGTTCTCCAAACTGACCAGTGGTCATTACGTCTAGATAATAATGAGAGTAAAGTGGGGATAATAAATTAGATTATAATTAAATATAAAACAAAATATGTAAATTGTATAAACTATATAACAAAAGATACAAGTTTGCTTATGTATCGTTTCGACTTATGGAGTTTTTCGTGGAGCATTTTGATTGATGATAAATCAAATGTGATAATTTCATCATTGCGTTTGATTTGTTTAGAGAAATAATTTTATAATTGTTCTTATACCGCTATTAACCCAATGCTCCGATCAGGTATAAGTATGTGACCAATACATACAATTAGCATAATTAACTCCAGCATCTAATATGGTACAGCGGTTTGAGGGTGTTATTGTACTGGATATATATCGAACTTAATATCCCCAAATTCCAAATGTTCTGATAAACACTTTGTCCAAGATGGAAAAAGACACCCACTGCGAGTATCTTTAGGAAACACAGTTTCAGCAGCATTTAAAGTGTCCAATTCAAAATTTCTCACAACTGTGTTGTAACTTTTAGACATAGAATTTCAATGTATACTAATGTCTGGCACATTGACATCTATGTACACTAACGTCCGTACACTTATATCCAGTACTCTAACATCCCGATATCTGTACAGCGAATATGGTCTGAATTACAGTATTCTCTGCTTGAAACTACAAAATCAATTTAAATATATTAATAGTAACTTACACCGATCTATCAAAATATAGATATACACGATTTCACTTTGAGGAATGCATATAATATGTAAAATACATACATGGTGCCGGGGTATTTAACAAGTTTCGTCATAGGTGAATATTCCTTCCAACTAGGTTGTTTTCCATTTGTAACTGTGTGTGTGTGTGTGTGTGTGTGTGTGTGTTTTAGGGTACATAGTAAAAGGCACCAGGCACAGAGCATCAACATATCTAAACATCCTTCGAGACCTACCTCCATAAATCTAAATACAAATACAACTATACATACATTAATCTAAAAATAAAATGTTCCATACCTCCACATATTGATAAATGTGTGCGTATACCTAAGCATGTGTCTGGTCTACTCATCAGCCTGTGGGAACCAGCTAATTCGCTTTTCGTACGCGACAAATATGTCACGCCCACAGGAAAGCGGCTACATGCAGGCTACGTACAAAAAGCGGAAGCACGTAAAAAACATACCATTTGATACCACAGCTCGCAGCAAACAACACGTGCGTGTGGTTCAATGGTGACTTGCTACATATATATCATAACTATTTTGACACCACAGTTTACATTCAACAGTAATTTTCTGTGGTCCAAAAGAAACCTGTATATAAAACATTTCGACACCTCAGATGCTGACTTCAACTTTATTCTGGGTTCGAATAACTGAATAAATCCTACCTATATGAACCATGTATATCGATACACGTCCGACTGGTCTGGCGTCGAAGTCTTCTTCTCTACCCTCAGCGTGTTAGCAAATATTACAGTTTGTTCATAACAAAGAGAATGTACACTAACTCAGTATGGACTAAAATAAAAACAAAGTAGCAATACTGCACAATGGATTATTACTGGACTAGAACGAAATATCGTCTCAAACCTGAGTAAATACTATGATTTACTCGAACCTGACAGCTAATCCTCATACGTTTCAATTTATCACAGTGCGTGTGTGTGTGTGTGTGTATGTGAATAAATGCTTCTAAGAATTTCTAAGTTTATCTAAATAATATCGATTTTCTGTTTTCAGATCGACACAAATAGTATCTATCATAAAAACAAGGTAGGACTTATATATATATATATATATATATATATATATATATATATATATATCTCTCTCTCATATATATATATATATATATATATATATATATATGTGTGTGTGTGTGTGTGTGTGTGTGTGTGTGTGTGTGTGAATTCTAGCATTCTGAAATAATCCCAATTAACACATTTCTATACAAGAAATTAAAATATGACGATACAACAAAATGTAAGACAATATTAAGTAGGATGAGTTATTGATTGTTTCAGGTGACCCCATTCTTAAATAAGAAATATAACGGAAAAGTACTGAAGACATTTGTCCGCGGAAGTCTTGTCTATGAAAATGGAAGTTTTGCTGAGAAGCCTCAAGGAGAAGCGTTATTACTGAAACACCTGAAAATGAAGCTCTGAAATGAAATAATTATTACCATAAATAATAAAACATGTGTTAGTCATTCCGACACACATGTATTCACCCTGACTCACTGATTGACTAATATAATTAGGTTACATATACAAATGAGGAATTGCCTAAGTACATGTACAATAAACTTACGTCTTTCAAATATAGCACGGTTGTTACTTGAACCTAGATGTTTGAGGTCGGTGACTAAACGCGTTTCCGCTTAGGCCATTTATGGAGATGCGTCCTGCATAGTACCCGGATAATAAATTCGATCTCGCCAATTATCATCAACATGCATCAATGAACATACTCATTAATTATTAAAAGGTATATTAATCGAACCATTTATTCAAGTTATTCATAAATAAATAATTCTAAATGTCAAAACAACATTAATGTATTAGATATTAATGTTTCATAACACAGTTAACATAAAAAACAATTTGTTTTCAGGGCATTAATCCATTAACAATATGCTTACTGGATAGACATTCGAATAATATCATAATATTTGGTACAATCTACTTAACGTGAACATTTTGGCGAGATGAAGTCGCCATGCCATGGACATGTCATTGTATCATGATTTGGTTGAATTATACCAACTAATCGTAAGTCGAATATGATAAACTGCAGCCTGAATTAATTCCAATTCCGTTTGATCAATTCCACATCATGTGTATTAATCCCAAATAATGCAATTCGAATTCGTTATCGGTTATTAATTTATATGTTATTAAATAGACGATTAATATATACAAAGAGATCCAAGATATTAATTTTATTCAACTCTTTCTTTTGTTTTGTGGCTTTAAAAACATTTCTTCCATATAAACAAAACATTTAATAGCTAGTATAAATAAATAATATTAAAATTCGAGTTATTTTGTGAATATACACACGGCCATTAAACTAACGATAAAACACGCTAAATTAAAAAAAAACTGAATGCCAAATTAGCAAAATTTACAAACAAATATGGATCAGAATATATTTTGGAAATCCACAATTTCAAGATTTCAAACTTTCCGCACTCCCCTTGAAATGTTTCAGTATATACAATGAAAAGGTGTATTTTTCTACCGAGAAAGCCTCTATATGATGTATCTTGATGTTTAGCCTGTTTACACTATATAAGCCTATACATAATGTATAATAGGCGGCCAAATCACAAAAATGGTCCTATACACGGGTGTATGTTATACCTGTGAAGGTATAAATTCACAATTATATGAGATATTATCATTTCAACATTGTGAATATATATATATATATATATATATATATATATATATATATATAGCTAACTCACGGGCGCAGCGCACGACTTGGTTTCATTTGATGTTACTTGATATATTTCTAATTCCATATTGTTTGGGTTTTATTATCAGAGTAGGAGTATTAGTAGTCTCATATCATTATATATCATCAATTATAACCCGGTAATAACTGTTATAATGTCTTCTATTTGCTAGCATTAAGACAAAAATTACATCTATCGTGAAAGCTGTTTAAATATCGGTACATGTACATTAAATATATGAAGTTAGTCTAGTGATGTTACATTAACAATTAGTATGACACTGAATTTTAATTGGAGATTTGTTCCTCCACATTAGCTCTAAGTAACGGTACAACTTTGTTCTCGTATGGTTATCTCAAAACATCGGCTAGAAATAAACGAGAGTGACTTTGTTCTTCATAATATTTCTTTCTTCTTATTTATGTACATACATTATATCGAAGAATTTATGTTCATATTAAAGCTTTGATACAACATTCAAAGTTTCCTCTTCAGGACCCTTCTTTAATAAAAACAAATCAGAATGCCCATCACTATCTATTCTTGGAATCGTTTTAACCAAAATTGTATCATTATTTCAAAAACATTATTAAATACATTTATCGTTTTCAGAATCATTAATAAGTTAATTATAAACAAATATATATTCATGTATTTTATTCTTACTTATACAACATTTTCTGATTTATTTACAAATTACATTTGTAGTCATTCACTTTATTATAATTCCTAAATATCTCATCACAGGTTCGGACAATGGCCGAGATATGTTTCTTTTATTTATTCAGTGCATCAATCAATCTTTGTGCAAGGATATTTATAATATAATCATTACTTATCTGATAATAAGAATCATTAATCTTCCTGTGCTGATTTTTCTGGTTATCATACTGAATACAGGTAAGTCATCCTATATGTCATTGATAATAACATCACTCTTACTATCAGTACATAATTCATTAATACAAATGTTATCAGTCGACATTAAACAATTGAATCAAAATCTAGTGAGTCTCCAAATAAGAGCACACATAACAATAAATACACATTTGTTAACAACTATATGTCTATATTTACTCCACATTACAAACATGTTATTATATATTTATACTACATTTCGATATACATCACCTTTCTGTATTTTTACTATGTTACATCGAATTAGCTTTAATATCCAGATATTTTCAGGATCCGTATAAACATTTTATTCGTGGCTTTCCTGCTGATTATAAAAAGCCATCATATTGTCCTTATTAATACCAACTTATACTTCAATTGGCTACTGATTGGTTTCAATTGTTTAACATCGACGCTGGCTACACGCAGGACATAAGGCAGAAGAATGTCTCTCAAGTGAAATACATCCCTCAAACAGAACTATATGCCGGATTCGAACTTGGAGGTTTTCAACACATTGTTTTAACGACTAAGCCAAGAGAACGACATCAACTGGGTATATAATGATTAAGTCACCTTTTCTGTTTTTTTTATTACAATATTGTTAATATAGCGACATACATACGTCAACAATTAATAAATTAATATCAAATGAAAATCCAGAAGAAATATAAATCATTAAATATATGAAAAAAAGTAAACTAGTAAATAAGATAAGTATGAACTGTATATATTTTTCATTGAAAAATAACCGTTTTTGTATATAATGATGTAAAGAAAGGCAACAGTTCCATATATATATAAAACGCCTTGTCTATCTGAACACTAGACCAATACACTAGACCTTTATTTTTGATCATTTTAAATAATAATATTAATTTTAATAAATATAAGCTGAGTTTAATAAAATATTTACTGGCAGTAGGACCCCGAGATAGGCAGAGATCTCTTCAAACAGAACACAATAACTACAACTCTGATTGCCATTTTCGGAAGATATCCGTGGGTTTTGGGGTGAGACGCTCTGATTGTCAAAATATCTCATTTCTCACTTGTAACTCATATAACTAATGATAAATGTTACTTCGTAAATAACATTCACACTCCATTGTTTACTGTTCATTGCTACCAGTTCGAAGTCTTCGTGAAAAGTATGACCTTCATATAAAAACAAACATTATGACACATATGAGTAAGAGATAAATAAGTAGATAAATAGATATTTATTTCAAACTATGCTATAAATCAGTATCTAAATATGGATAGTTCATATTACATGAAGTAATATGTCTGGATCACCTATCCCGTATTAATATTGTATTGATAAACAAAATCGATAATGTTCTGCTCGATGTATAATACTATTGCGCATCAGCTATACGTGTATGCTAACTTGTGCTTAAGGTACTGGCTTCATGTGAATATTAGAGTATACATGGCAAGTAACGCTTCATATATATATATATATATATATATATATATATATATATATATATAGAGAGAGAGAGAGAGAGAGAGAGAGAGAGAGAGAGAGAGAGAGAGAGAGAGAGAGTTAATCGGCGATTAGCTTAACATATCTATACCCATACACTTGTTTATTTGTTTGTTGATTGTTTATTTATTATATTTCTATGGTTTTCCAATAGAGCCCACATTTGACCGTCGGAATATTTGGCTGTAGGAATACTGGAGTGTCTGAACAATGGCTTTAATCAATACGAAGGAGATTATTGGACAAAGTATGAATTATATTAATTAATCTATCCTAGATTTAGCAGAGAATATATCATGTTTACTAAAATGTTTATCACCTCTGGGTCAATGGGATTAGCATAAATCATTTGTCCTCCCCCTTGTTTTAACACTCTGTCAACATTGGACTTAATCAAACGAGTAAACACTATTTGTTTATCGGCTAGTTCGATAACTAGGCGTGTCATGTTGATTGTAATATTTAACATTGATTGTATATAACACCAAGGAACAATCAACTGGATATAGATAACAAACATTATCTACTGGTAGAGTGGGGAAGGGTCACCTTTTAATGTAAATGACCATTAAAGCTGAATACATATCTACTAACCTCATTATATCAGCCACGTTCCACGTTACATAGTAGTAGTCACGTGATTGTATCTCTTGTCATGTTTCTCATAATGTTAAGTCTCTCACCCCTCTCTCTCTCTCTCTCTCTCTCTCTCTCTAATATTATATATATATATATATATATATATATATATATATATATATATATATATAACTTTTTCTGAACATTGGATTAGTGCAAAATCTAAAAGAATAAATTATTGTTTAAAGGAAGTCGGGTCATGTTCCCGGAGGGGGGTGGGGGAAGAGAGGTAAAGCCAGCGTCTATTGGGTGTCCGCAGGTAAATTAATCGACATGTGTATGTACCGGAAGAACAGTAAGATTATAGAGATATAAAAAGTGTGAACACATAACTGACCAATAAGAACAGTTTTCCTCCCTTCACGTTCCTTAAACATAATGCCGTTGAGACACCGTGCTGATGATTTCCATTTGGTGTCATGTTTTAAGAACACCGTATCAGCCCCGTTTCACCGTTATCGATTTTAAATATTGTCGCTTCTACGTTAATCATTCCGAATTGGTCCAACTTCCATGCCGATGACTTTAACAAAACCAGTTAAGGAGCTACAACCCTTCTTTATTCAATTACTAATCAGCTTATAATGCTGTATTACCGACAAGGTCGTAAACTGTACCGACGAGCGCCAGAATGTACTGTCGCTGGACACGGGTTTTATACCCAAATAGTCACGGATTATACCTAAAGGCTAATCGTGATACATGCCAATGACCGGTCATAAACAACGTTTAGGTAATGTCGAAATTAGGCGATGTTTGTATCCAACATGAACAACAATTGACTACCACAGGATGTGTCAAACATCCGATTGATTCACATAAACACATATCTGTGGGAATTAATAAATATTAATCATATACATGTATTAGCAAGTAAATAAAAAAATTACCTCAGTGTATAATAAATGTTTGATTCTTATACAGTAGCCAATCGTGATAATCGTAAAAGTTGTCCAATATTGTATTTTTTTAATTATCAATGAGAAGGTAATCGGTTAGTCTGAAGTATATCTCGTGTAATTGAAATTTGGCGGCATCCCTCACTGTCCACCATTATCTAGCGAAATAACGAAGCCAATAAGAAGCCATTATGCAACATGTCTGGTTACCTGACGAGTACTTTGACCTTTATCGATATATTTATATACTAATAACATCTGTAGCATTATGTCACTGGAAAGCCAAAGGTTAGTTTGCGAGTATTCCTGCGCACAATCCGATAAGCCCAAATGAAGATGATGACGATGATTATAATAATAATAATAATAATAATAATTGTTTTGTTGTTGCTTTTCGTGTTTATAGGCAGTTCATTTTTCAATGGTAAAGTAATAATGAAAGCAATATTCGAGAATGTCGTGTGTGTGAATTATAATATTCTTATACATTCATAATTAATATATTCCTATACAGCAAATTAAAATATAAAGATACAGTGAAATGTAGGTCAAGACTAAACATAATTTGTTGATTGTTTCAGATAACCTCATTCTTAAATAAGAAATTTAACTGGAAAGTAATAAAGATATTTGTCCGCGGAAGTCTCGTCTATGAAAATGGAAGTTTTGCCGAGAAACTTCAAGGAGAAGTGTTATTAACGAAAAGCCTGAAAATGAAGCTCTGAAATGAAATAATATTCTTTAAACAAACACGTAATTATGAAAACAAATAATAACACCTGTATTAATCACCTTCCCACATAGGCACTCGATCTGAAAGACTGACTGATTTTATTAGTTTACATATACAAACTAGGAAATACATGGGAGATATACTTAAGCAGAAGTACTTTCACTTTTACCATGAGCTTTACCTAAAATAACTGTGAATATACACTTTAGATATTATATAAATTCAAAGGTAACTTGATCATAGATGACAAATTACATGACAATATAAATAATACATCTCTCTCTCTCTCTCTCTCTCTCTCTCTCTCTCTCTCTCTCTCTCTCTCTCTCTCTCTCTCTCTCTCTCTCTCTCTCTCGCTCTCTCTCCTCTCTCTCTCTCTCTCTCTCTCTCTATCTATCTATCTATCTATCTATCTATCTATCTATCTATTATATGCATGATCTGTTTGGCGTGGTCATCCCTTCATTTTTCATACCATATCATCTATTACAAATTCAGTATCTCCTTTAAACTGTGAAGTTCATTTGTTTATGACACTTAGATCAGCTGTCTTTTACGGTTACCTTTTGATTGGAAGAGCCGCTCAGATTTCTTTTCATATGTTTTTATCGCATGACATTGTACATGTTTATAGTTGGTGTTATAGGACAATATTTGGATACCGAGGTTCGCTTTGGATATTTGCAACATTTCCAGTTGTGTCATTATCTGTCAGACTGATATAGAACAGTGAAGTGTCTTCTGTTGTCGTTTCTTCAGCTGAGTTGGGCTAAAATAATATCACGATGGAAATTTCGTCAGCAATACTAACAACTATATGGTCTTTGTTCTTGGTAAATCGTTCAAATAATAGAGTTTTCTCTCATCTTCTAGTTCTGTCATGATATTTGCATTGGTATGGAATTAACCATAATATGACCGATAAATGTTTAAATAAGTCAATAACATTTTGCATAAAACATGTTAAGTAGAATATACAAAATAAAGACAACCTTATTTATTATATTCGCGCTCGCAAATATTTTCAAACAATGAGTTAGAAAATTTGGTTTCATTTTTTAAAACTAAAACCAAAATAATTACCACTATCGGCTAACACTGACGAGTTATAGGAGATAAATGCTTATCATAAACGATCAAGCGGTTTTAAACGCTCCATATCCCCATAGAAACAGGAATATACAAAGGAAGAACAAGCTTTGCCTTGCCATAAAATAATTTGTCTTGAGCTAGGAACCGTATTCCAAGTGGGATAACCAACTTCAGGTAGATCAGGTATACCCAGGACAAAACCCAGGATAAATGACACCCGTACTAGACACCTACAGGAAGAGAATGATATTATATACCTCCCTTGAAGTAGCATAGTTATAAAACAAAACAATATCAATCAATGAATTAATCAATAACAAACATGTTGGTTATTTATATAAAGATAAAAATAAACTAATAATAATCATGATGTGATAATTTTCCCTGCTGATTCTAAAGATGATCCTAACTCCTAACAATAGTTCCTGGGTCTATGTACTAACTGAATTTCAGGATACTCTCATCTGACCTTGGTCTGTTACTCTCAGATGCTATGACACTACACATGTTTCATCATGAAATGCCTCATCTATGTATTCAATTCCCTGGTGAATCTTCCAAAGATTATCTGTGTCAGTGCATTATTTCTCACTGCTAAACCACACTTTGCCCGTGCCAGGGATTGCTGTTTTTGTTCGTTTTTATCTTTTTTGAATGTTGCTTCATTCTGCTTGTAATAGTTAATACCATAACGGTTTGGTGATGAGTAGAATGGTTTTGATTGGAGCTGAATGCTTTTGAGGTATTTCCCTCTCCAGCAAATATTAACAATAGTAATAATAATGACAAAACTTCTATAGTGCCAATATCCTCGAAGAGAATCGAGCTCAGTGGCGCACCTAGTGCATGGGTTGGGCAAACTCATAGTCCGGGTACGATGCAAAGTTCGTCAGTAACGATCAGATGGCAAGGAAAACCCTTAGGAAGGATAAACGAGTCTGAAAAAGGTGAGTTTCCAAATGATGACGGAAAGAAACTGGAGTTTGAAGTGCCATTGTAGCCGCAACATATGATATGTACAGTTTTGTATATGCATGTAAAAAGAACGGCGAAAGAGGCTGAATGAAAACGTCCGGCGCACACCAAAGGAGCTCTTATATACTTAGCAACCTAATTTCTGCATCTATGACATGTATTAGATACAGTAGTGGCCCAAAAATCGATCCCTGAGGAATGCCATATTCCATCTTTTACATGCTAGATTTGTTATTTTCGAGATCAACATATTGTTTCCTATTCGACAGATAATTCACAATCCATTTTTTTACAATTTCACGATCAAGGTAAAACATTTCACTAGGATGTCGTGATTAATAACATCAAAAGCTTTTGACAGATCACCAAAAATTGATAAAGTATATTTACGTTGATTTGAATTGTTATTATTAGCACATTGATTAAGTAGGTGCAAGTCAGGATGAAATGTACAATGTTTCACACGGAATACCATACCGGTGTTTATATAGGAGATTTGGACAATCCGAAAATGAAATAATTTTCTTATGCATTATTGTATCTAATATTTTAGAGAATGCTGGATCATATTTGATTTATTCATGCATAACATGTTTGCAAAATATGCTTGTTTCAATATTTTCCTCAGTTCATTATATTTGTTTATTTATAGTTTGTATTTCATTATATTTTGTTCTGTAAGTTGTCTTAGTTTGATGTGAAGTAGCTCAGATTTAGTTCAATAATCCTGTAGTTATCCACGGTTCACGTTTGATAAATTTCTTATAAATATTTTTAATCTTAGAGGAAAGGATTTTCAAATGCACATTAATGCATTTCCATGAATCTTGTATAGGCAATACGTGGAAACTCACACGAAATGACTTCCGTAAAATTATATTCATCAAGATAAAGCTTGAAGAAGTTAATATTTTTGTTCGAAAATTATCTCGTTTTTGTATTTGAGACGACCGGACGAGTTGGTATATTTTTAGCTGAGTGCAAACTTCCGCAGTGATCAGCCAGATCTTCGATAATTATTCCATTTGTTATATTTTGATTCCATTTATTTGTATATATATATATGGTCAAGTAATTGTTATGAGTGGCAAAAACCCATTAGAAATTAAATGTTGACAGAAAACAACTTCATGAGATGATACTGTGAGTAAATCTCCAACAGTAACTTATAGAACCCACCCCCAGAATAAGGGCCACACATTTACTCAAGTTATCATCAGCGTCAGTGATTACTCTGTTCTTCTAGTATCTGCTGTTATCATGTTCTCAGATGAAGCTGCTATTAACATGGCGATCAATATGAGTAAATCTAGCCTAAAGTAAGCTCATTCTATACATATTTAAAAAACGATAAATCTCTTCCCAAGACAAGTACTCGTTTAGTCAAACCTGTGTCACAATATAGTACTGTGATACGTGGAATTATTCATAAGCATGCCATGATTAGTAAAAGGTATCCATATGCTTTTTACCTCCTTGGGTTACATGACTGCTGAAAGAACATCTCAAGGATATAGTGTATGATTTGACAGATATTATAAATAGATCTCTAGTACCAGACAGTCTGAATGAAGTATATATATATGAATATATTGATATATATATATATATATATATATATATATATATATATATATATATAAAGGCATTGGCTCAGAGTACTAAGAATTATGTATCCATAAAAACTAATGGTTCCATAAATCTATATATCCATACATTTATATATGGACAAACCTAAGCATTGCTATCATTAGTTTGATTTTGACAATAAAATTATCGTTGTCAATTTCACAGATGAAGGTCCAATCAGTATAGTCGGTCTACTAAATATTGATCATATGGTATAGGTTAAGCTTCTTTATAATACGTATACTCAGCCTGTTTGGAAGAAAAGAAAAACCCAAGCCAATTAGATGTATTCGAATTTGAAGTTACAATACTGCACAGTGGAATATTACTGAACTGCAACGATTACATCATATCTATCAATTATTATTATTATTATATATATATTATATATATATATATATATATATATATATATATATATATATATATATATATTAAAGTTGGTTATAGCGAAATTGAATTCATTTCGTTATAATGGTACTTCGTGTTATCTCAGTTTTCAAGTTAGTTACCAACGCATGAGAGATAATTGGTGAAAATAACCCTGTTTTATTAAGACACGGAACAAATGTGTTCCTAGTCTCTGATTGGATGATGAAAACCAACAATTCATTTCATATTTTATTTCCACATTCTTCTTAATGATTTACATGTAAAAATCTATTAAAAGACACAGCTTCATCATCACTGTGTTTGCCTTTCTTAAGTGTTTCCGGGATGGCGCAAAATTTCACGTGCGCTTTTCTCAAGGCATCCTTGTTCTTCAACCACATTGACGGTGTGCTATATGGAACACTATATTCTTTAGAAATTTGAGTCTTAGTTTTCACTTTTGTGTCAATTTTGTCAAGAGCTTACCAATTTATGTCAAGGAGATACTGGTTTACGTTTGCATTACGATATGTGATTACTTACAGAAAATTGTCTCTCCGTTTTAACAGGTTGGCAAGCCAATCCAAAGTTCGCAGTTTATCATACACCACAATACCCTTTGAAGGTTATCATATTGCTTGCATTTACGATTGCAATGATCACAATGGTTATTGGACTGACTGACAATTGAAAATTCAAACATCGTATTTCGTTATAACCAGCGCAATTTATAGTGATTTAATGCTGCTGTTACCGAAAAATCAGTTTTCCTTGTATACATTTCGATATATCCCAGTTTCTTTACTATGGAAGTGAATGGAAGCTTGGCCGGACCAACTAACTACTTCATATTAAGATACCATTTCGTTATATCCTAGTTATTTATAGCCACCTTTACTGTGTATGTGCCAGTGTGTGTGTGAGGTATTTTTATCATCAGACATGCTCAAGGTATCACTTGTGGACTACTTTACCTTTTCACCATTTTGTATGAAGCTCAATATCGTGTTCATTATGGCATCCTCGAAGGCCATTTTAAGCCCTTTGACGATCTTCAACCTGACACATAATGTGCTTTTAGCCGTTTGCCAGTTGGCTTCAGGAAGATAAGGGATTAGATTTCTCAAAATATTACTAATCACAGACGTCGCTGGCATCTTTCAGCCTATTGATAACAACAAAAAACTTCATCCCAATATCTAACACGAACAGAAACTTATCGGAAAGGCACAAGTTTAAATGTGGTATATTCAATTAAACATTTAGCGTACCAGCCGACACTTTGTGGAACACGTTGCCAGGATAGGATAAAAAATAGGACGTCTCTTGAAAAGATCAAATCAGGAACCCTGGTATTAAGAGCTATTAAATTAATTTTCTTTTCTTTTCTATATAGCCTGAAATACGATGTCTTATAAAATAAAAAGGGTGCTAATGTGAAAGAATTGACTTGTACGAAGCCACTCTAGATGAAACAACTAGCGTGAAATAGTCTTTGAATCTTATAAATAGTGTAGTATTTTATACATTTTATGGCGTTTTTCTTCTTCTGAAATAGCTGTTTCCTTTTCTTGAATTTCATATTTGCATCGTGCCTTTTTAAGCCAAAACATTCCAAAAGCGGGTTACATTATAAAAGCAGGCTTGTGTATGTAAAAAGCGATTTTTAATAGAAACTGGAAAACTTTCATTTTAGTATTCGAATAATTTGTAAAGTATTCATCTCTTCTCTAATGTAAAGGGGCAATTGTCAATAAGTGGTTTATTTGTTTTCATTCATTCATAGCATTTGTTGTCAACTTTAAAATGATACGCAAAAAGTATACACACTAAGAACTTTTATAAATAGTAATTCCTCTAAGGTTTAGTTTTTATTTCGGTCAACGTTTAACATTTTCCCCATAAAACGAAGTACACAATGCAACGGACCAATGGCATCAATAAAATAGAGCACATAGGTATCCCAAACAAGAAACAAACACCCTGTTTGATCACCTACCATACGGAACTGGCCACATCGTAACCATCTGTATGGCTCATCAGAAGGTCATTTGATACGGATCAATAGAATCACTTGGCTTCTGGACACGGAAATAAACTATCAGGTCTCGTAAAACGTTCCACTCTCAAGCGGTTCCATAAACGACAAGATTTGGTACAACATGAAAACTGAATGTTGTTAGCCAGGAATCATTAACGCAGATATTAGAATCAGAAGGATCTCTGTATGTATTTGGACTGAATTAACCATGCATGCCTACATGATGCGTTCATACGTTGCTATGATACTGTTTATTATTGCTGCACTTAATATGGCAGGGCTTTGATTGTTTGGTTGGGTTTTTTCCAGGAAATTCTACGAGAGTGTTGTGTTCATATTTATATCTGGGTGAACTATATTCTGTCAATAGTCGTATGTTATATCGACCTTTTATAATCCAACCTCTGACTCCAACACGGCTGAACCTGCAAGTCCGAAATACGTTATCAGGTATATATGACTATGTCATGGGTATCACACATCTAGGCAATATACAGTTGTGCTGCTAGGAAATGTGACTCGCTGTTTTGTTCCAAGATTTGGGAACATTATTAAATCTCTGTTTCGGAAAGATGCTACATTTATAGTTCAATGTGTCCTGTCCATGAGCTCTATCATGCCATCGGTTCATGTCACGTGATTAATTCAGAGGAGAACGTCCAAAACGTGATGCTCATCAAATGATGACTTTATTCATCTAACCTTTAACATGCTACAATAATTTATTATTCAGTTATTGTTTCGTGTTATCTTTGATGTCCTTAAAAACTAAGCCACAATTGTGAGAACTACTCGTCTAATTTAATTTTCATTGCTCTATTTCAAAACAGATAATAATTTACTCCCCCCTAGATTAGACTATGAAAAATAAATTATACCCCCCTCCTTTCGGTTACCAAACTGACAACATGACTATACTCATGGTTAGGAGTGGTGACTATCTAACATATTTGTTGCCCATTTGTTGGCTTTTGTGTACTTATGTGTGCACGTGTGTGTACATATGAACATGAACATACATACATGCATGTATGCATGTGTATATGCGCGTGTGTGTATATGCGTGTGTGTGTATATGCGTACATGTTTGTAGGTGTTAGTATGTGTGTTTGTAGGAATGTATGTGTTTGTAGGGATGTGTGTGTATGTATGTTTGTAGGTATGGGTGTATATGTGTGTTTGTAGGTGTATGTGTATATGTGTGTTTGTAGTATGTGTGTGTATGTGTGTTTGTAGGTATGTGTGTGTATATGTGTTTGTAGGTGTGTGTGTAGGTGTTTTTGTAGGTATGTGTGTGTATGTGTGTTTGTAGGTATGTGTGTATATGTGTGTTTGTAGGTGTGTGTGTGTAGGTGTGTTTGTAGGTATGTGTGTGTATGTGTGTTTGTAGGTATGTGTGTGTATGTGTGTTTGTAGGTATGTGTGTGTGTGTTTGTAGGTATGTGTGTGTATGTGTGTTTGTAGGTATGTGTGTGTGTGTTTGTAGGTATGTGTGTATTTGTAGGTATGTGTTTGTAGGTATCACGAGATCGATTCCCGTTATAAACACGAAGTCTCAAACATCAATTCAGAGATTAACTACATCGTATTTAATACAATAAAATATTTATCTCTCTCCCGTTGTGTGTGTGCGTGCGCTCGCGCGCTCGCACGCTCGCGTTCGTGTGTGTGTGTGGGTGAGGTGTTTATGCTTTTAACTCTGATAACATTGATGTTCATTAACTGGACAAGTGTGTGATTTATCTGAAATGTTTAACATAAATTTGCGGTTTATGTTAAACAGTAAAGGCGAGTAAAGAAAGTATCTGAAAGTCTCGGTAATGCTAGTGAATATCAGTAATTTTTCCCATACTGGTATAATAACATACATCTTTTAACACGTACATATCAACAGTATTCTAACATAAAATGGTGTATTTATTTATTTCAGCGCTTAGCTTGGGCTTTCGCAGTAGAAAACTGAAAATACGTTGTAATTATAATGGGCTTTGCAATGTCCTAGGATTTCTGTGTGAAATGATAAAATTCTGATCATATATTGGTCATCTATCCGCACTCAGTTATAGGAACGATATGCGTGGCGTGGTCAACCCTTCTTTGTTCATACCAGATCATCTATGATCGATATCGGCAAAGCCGTTCAGATTCTTTCGAGATAACGGGTTGGTGATGAGTAGACGATAGTTTTAATTGGATCTGTATGTATATGAGCTATTTGACTATCAAACAAGTATTACGAAGCATATTATGCTGCGGTTCAAAAGTTAAGTTTTCCGTGCGTGGAGAAAACATTATTTAGAGCTGTATATTTCGTACACTATTTGCGTCTTAGGAGGGATGTGGCGTTTATGCTTTTAAATGACTATAGCCGATACAACAGACACATTGTATCGCATCTCGAGGAGTGGCCTTCGGCAGAGCTGACGTTGTTGATATGTTTTATATAACAACTTTAGTTGTATATAGAATTCACTTCAGTAATATGAAGGAAAATAATCATCTTACCTAAGTCCAGTTATATCCAATCTACGCTATGACATTGAAGACTAACGTTAGTCTACTTTTAATAAATAACATATAAACATGTTATTATAACAATATAGTTTGCATAGCAGACATTAGGTATAATCTGAAAATGTTAATATATAGTTTTAACAGCGTCGAATCTGTGACGTCATAACGGTCTGCTTTACCAGATATTTCAATTTGATAATAGCAATTAACTTATCAGTTTTAATAATAGTTGTTTCGTGACAGCAGCCCGTTGCACCAACTGATCTTTGAAGACAGTGCCAATTTAGGTATAACGGTTTTAAAGGGTTGGTTTGAAGAAAGATGCAGTTATAAAATAGCCATAAATACAGCTCCTTTATGCTGTTAATATAAGCATTCTGACAACTTGGGAAGTGGCGAGACATTACACACATATCAGCATGAAAGGTCGCATCTCTGGAACTCGTAGGACAAAACCCTAAAATATCGCACAACAATAACTTAAACACAACGACACTAGAGAGTTGTACAAAACAGCTATCAAGGGACAATTCTCATATAAAACAAATAGACCAAATTTATTTATATCAACATGAAATATAATATCAGTATCCATAATCTATCTCGACAATTGTACTTTAAAAAAACACATGATCCACTAGATTTTGTAAACTGTATAGTATTGGAGATGAATCGATGTATGTATTGTGAAAAATGGCATTAATGTTGGTCAAATCTTCCAAGAAATAGGCTCATGTGTTTCTTTTAAAAAACTCGGACGTGTCACCTGAAATGTCACTGGATACCATGAAAAACTGGATTCATGACGATTCGACGTTTATTCGTCTTTTTTCTGTTGAAAAGGAAGCAGGCTTTTATTGTATAATGTGCAGCTGATATTGTGAACTATAAATACCTAAACAAGCATCTCCAAAGTAATAGCCTCAGAGACACAATTAGCGTGATAAAGGTCGGTATTTGTCGAGAAAATTCCTATTTTTGATAAGGTGGAAGCCAAAACTGGCTATAACAATGAAAATAGCTTTGTGGTAGAGTGTTTGACGTGAAAAGGGAGATTCTCGGTTCAAATCGGCTATCGGCATGGCATACATTGATTATTTCTCTTACTCACGGGTCACTTCAACTTTGAGGTTAAAGTGTTTAGAACTGAAACCAGATCTATGGCAGCGAATGTCAAAGGAGTAAAACAATTGAAACTATCAGGCAATTGAAAACAACATTATTAGTCACCACTCATCCTATCGAATCACTGAAGATTTCCATAACATCTGATTCAAAAACTCTAACTTGTTATTGTATATCGCTCGATATCAAAGAAGAAGAATAGACTGATACGTTCAGATATAGTCTCTGAATTTGGAAGTCTTGTT